>QGOA01000798.1:0-47130 GCA_003313075.1 Termitomyces sp. MG16
TCAAGTCCGCATCGTAAGGGCGTCGCTTTCCCGGAAAGCCCCCGATTCAGCGGAACCTGACAGCGCCAAGCATTGCTGGAGCCATACTTTGGAGAGGCAAGGAATTTGGGTTCGATATTATTTAATCGTGTGCGCGGATACGCAAATACAAAGTCATCGAGTGCGGGTAATGTGCCCAGGTCAAAGGGTGAGGAGTCAAGTGGAGCGTGGCCTGAGGGTTCATCGAAGGATGTGGGGTCGGTTGAGGCGCAGACTGAGGGTTCGTTGCAAGGAGGAAGAGTGGAAGCGTCGTCTCCGCAACAGGACAAAGAGAAGCGCCGGGCTTCGACCGAGTCAGTGGAGATAATAGGGTACAAGCGTGCGCGGAGATCCCCAAGCTTGGACATGTCGGATATCCATGAAATCTCCCCGATACCTGCCCAATCGTCTATTGATGAGGAAACGTGCCAGCAGTTGCAGGAGGCCATGGCAAATGGGTACCGGGTAACATTACAGCTGCACCACACGTGAGAGGATCTTCAGCGGGAACGACGCGCTTGGGAGGCCATGCGGGAAGAGAGGAATGCGGCTATTCATGACAGGGACAGAGCATTTGGAGACAGGGATGCCGCTTTAGTGGCACGCATGGCTATCGAAGACGAGTTGGCTGGTTTGCGAGCGTGGGTAGAGAATATTGAGAATTGAGGGTCGGACAATGCGGCACCTGGGGCGTCGGAGATAGAGGAGGTACAACAGGCGATACGGCAAGTGGAGGCGGCACAGCCACAGATTTTAAGGAGGAGGAACTGGCTGTTGAACGCGTTGGCGTCATCCCATGAAGATGTTATGTGTAAGTGACCCTATGTCCCATACCATATACCTGATACATCTTCACGCCCAGGAATGGTGTGCGAGTACCGACTGTTATTGGATGGTAGTTCCTCGGCATTCGCCCTCATCCAGCAAGGGCTGCCCCAGCAGATCCCACCAGAGATTACGCAAGGAATCGATCAGTTGGGAGGTCTGTTAGCAGCGCACTGACACAGGAATACAGTGACACCGGGAACTTGGATGGAAGTGGCAGCAGATGCTGGCCAGCCCATGCCAACATAGAATGAAATAATCGTGATGTTGGTATCAACTTTAGAAGAAGAAATGACAACAGCGGAGGCAGGTGAAGCCGCAGTGATGGCAGCAATGACGGGCAGAGGGGCAGTGGCAACAGCGGCGATGGTCGAAGCGGAAGCAGCAGCGACGGCGACCATGGGAGAGACGGAGGAGGAAGATGAGGTTGGGAGGAGGCCCCTATCATAATTTCTTGCTCGCAACCCTAAATGTTGTACATTCTATATGTCATACTGTACATGGTATATGGTTGAACATTGTATATAGTGTACTACAGATGTAGATAGTGTACTATATATGTAGATAGTGTACTACATTGGACTAACGGGCTATACATCAGGACGGTGTGATACCGACAATGTTTCATTGCGGACGTTATAAGTGATCAGATGACTTAGACATGCTAATAATCAATTGTATTTAACAAGCCTACGTTATCACAATTAGAAACTTGAAGTATTAAACAGTGTAGGGGAATAACAAATTATGATACTATGATACCGATTAAGGTGTTTTGGTAATCCTTTTACCTACTGGCAATAAAGCTCAGTTAGCTAAACGTTGACGATCCAGGTTTGCATAAAGACATTATATACGAAAATATGAACGGTTGACTAGTAGTAAGCACTAATGGCACCCAATTGTGTTTCCTTGAAAAAAAAAAAAAAAAAAAAGTGAAAAGGAAAACTGTTATGCCATTTTCAATGTATCAATTTCCAATAGAAAAAAGTCTTCGGACAGAGGAAATTTGCCGGTTTCTATTGTAAAACCTAGCTACAAAACAGGCAACAGTTTTCTTTGCCCTTTTTTCGATAAGAAACAAATTATGGCCTCAGTAGTGAAGTATTAATGTAATTATTAGCTGCACCGATACAAATGATTAATAAAGGGTCTTCTACTATTATTATGAAACCGTTCCACTAAAGACATTTAATCTATAAGAGCTTTACTGACAATAGAGCAAAGACGGCGTACCATTCAATGTTCCTCATGAGAATTGCGCCTAAGGCTCCAATGACGGTGGACACCGAACACCGCATAAACCCAGCAGCGTGTGTTTAGTCTTGACGTCCAGCTACAGGTATAGAATGTATATATAGATATTCTACTAACTACAATAAAAATAACTAGAAACAGAACGTTTAGTATGAGTGTTTCAATATGCATAAAGCGAACATACCTCCAGTCGAGCATGAAAATATTGGCCTTGACTATGCCCAGATCTACTTGATGAGGTATCATTACGTTGCCGCACTGCGCATAACATTGAGCAAGTTCGATCGTCAAGAACACTTCACGTACCAAATCCTTTCCACATGAAGTGAAATCAGGCTTGTTACGCTCATGGCGTACTATATGTTTGGCAACGATGAGCTTTGCGTTCCACTCAACCTCTTTCGAGTAAGTCCAAACTTCATCAAGCCGTTGATTTTCGTGAGTATGGAAGGCGGCAACGAGAATTCCTCATACATCGAAAGCTTTCATTGTGAGATGGGTCCGTTTGTCACAATGTGTATAGCTCCTGACTCAAGGTCAATGAACGAGCAAACCAAGAGGTCAAAACATACAGAAAAACGAGATGAGCAGGTCTAATATGATACAGCACATCTGAATACCTCTCCGTCACCTGGAGAATCCCCTGACAAGACATGGCGCGCATCTTGATTCCAGAGGGGCGATGGGAGGATGTGTGAGGGCGCCACAATAGGATATCGCAGTAGTGCTCCATGTGGTAGTAAAGTGAGGATAAAAGAACGTGTTGGGTGTCTTTGACCGTATGTCTTGCTAATGCAAACAACAAAACCCCAGTCCGTAATAGCATTTGAAAATGCTGAAGTCCGTAACATCATTATACGAGCATCCCGGGAGCGCTCTAGATTATGGCTCGTCGACGCACAACGGCCGCTTAAACAGCAAATGTCTCACTGGTAAGGGTTGTAGCGTGCCGAGTTGTCTCTGCCATTATACTTAGAGGGAGGAGCACCACCAAGGGGCACACGAGGGAGCGGATAAAGACATAAAGGAAAAAATAGTGGGACGACGTAGAGAAGCTCAGATTGGAGAAGACATCAAATCGAGTAGTACGCGCCTTGTTTTTGGGAAACAAAGCATATAAATACCTCTGCTTAGGCGAGGAGATACTTGGAATCATGATGTCAATGATACGGTGGTGGCGACCTGTATTTGTCACAAACACATCAATAAGGGATATAGAAACAGCGACGATGAACGACCACGAGAAAACGCATACGATTCGGAGTAGAGTCTGAAGTAAGTAGTATGGGAATCCAAATAACTGTCGGAAGAGTCTGAATAAGAATATTTAACTTTGAGCATAGCCTGTTGTTGCTCCATGTTAAGCTGTGGCGCATTAATAATTGGTTGTAATGATGGCTTGTCGCATGGCAGACTGTCGAAATCAGTAATTGCCATGATCTAGTAAATCAATAATTTGTTGTCATATATCTATTGCGCTGGATAACAGACCTCTCAAGTGACAATAGGTGTTCATTAGATAGTGGCGATATGCCAAATCATTTGGGGGGTATATCAGCACTGGTATTCAGGGATCGCTCTCCACAGAAGGCAGCCAAGGAAATAAGTCATAATGCATGTGTCTGCTCCGATATATGATTTTCACATGGCGGCTATTATCTGCGATCTAATATCGTGTCCTGTCGTGCCTGTACCAGGCAGGACATAGAAAGAGTCACATTTAGTCACCGAAATAGGCCTATTTTTCAGAGACCGCTGGATCTATAGGTCGACTGGACATCCAATACATCTGGCAGGGAAAGAACGTCAGCCAAATAAATTTGGAACATTACGGACCAAGTGGGTGTAGAGAATGTGTTAAAACAGACCCAACCATGGCTACATTCTGGCATATGTAGATATCAAATATTAACATAGTAAAGCTACGGAACAAATGACGTTAAAAAGGGAAGACACTATTCCCACACATATGTAACCGTACTAGTATCACATGACGTTAAAAAGTGAATACATTATTCCCACACGTATTTGTAACCATACAGACAACGGTAGTATCACATGATGTTATAAATCAAATACATTATTTCCACGCATCTCTGTAACCGTACAGATGTACGGTAGTATCACATGACGTTAAAAAGTGAAGACATTACTCCCACGCATACATAGTCTACTGCTGACTATGTAACCGTACAGACGAACGGTAGTATCACATGACGTTAAAAATCAAAGACATTATTCCCATGCATCTCTGTAACCGTAGAGACGTATGGTAGTATCACATGACATTAAAAATTGAAGACATTATTCCCACGCATCTCTGTAACCATAGAGACGTACGGTAGTATCACATGACGTTAAAAATCAAAGACATTATTCCCATGCATACATGGTCTACTGCTGACTAAGTAACCGTACAGACGAATGGTAGTATCACATGACGTTAAAAATCGAAGACATTATTCCCACGCTTACCTGAAGGAAGTAATGGCAATGAGAACAAACACAGTCACATGACAGCAAAAATCGAAGACATTTTTTCCACACATAGTCCGCTGCACAGAAAAACCTTGATCTATTCTAGATCTCGGAACATTAAAAAGTGAAGACATTACTCCCACGCATACATAGTCTACTGCTGACTAAGTAACCGTACAGACAAACGGTAGTATCACATGACGTTAAAAATCGAAGACATTATTCCCACGCTTACCTGAAGGAAGTAATGGCAATGAGAACAAACACAGTCACATGACAGCAAAAATCGAAGACATTTTTTCCACACATAGTCCGCTGCACAGAAAAACCTTGATCTATTCTAGATCTCGGAACTGAATACTAGCAATGGAAAGTGCAGACATGATGTTATGTGAGTAGAATAACAAGTGTAAACATATATGAAGATATATTGGAAGGACATATTGACAGCATACATTTGTCATGTAAAATAGTGAGTTCATGCTGACTATATATTTTAATGATAACTCAACATATTGGTTGGTTTATCAATTTTGTGTATTGTAGGTCATCCCATCGGTGTACAAGTAACACATCAGATTTTCCATAGAGGTTTGTGCAGAAATGTTTCATTTTGACTTGCATGAATCTATAAATCGAATAGACTGATGTGCTTTCTGTACTGTATTACTTGATATAATTTTACCCATTGGAGCATTCTAGTCATGAGTGAGTAATAAGTATCAGGTTGATATACAGTGACGGTATTTGCTTCTATCAGGTGTCCATTGAGCAGGTCCATGGCAACATAGAATGCTAGTACAAGTACAACCAAGCAGTGGTGATAATGCATTTTCCAGAGCATATAATAGCCTTTCATTAAGAGGAAGCTAGATGTAACATAGCAGGTATAAGAAACTACTGAAGGGAAACAACAGACTGAAAGGCATAGAAAAGTAGAGAGCACAGCAGAGGAAGAAGAACTGAATGATTATATACGTACTTTAATATATAATAAACAAAATAGTAATACATAACATCAAATATATACATATCATAAGTCGTTTCAACATTAGGCAACTATTAGAGATAGCCAATGATCTGCTCCTAGAAAACTTCATGTCTTCTTTGGTGCATGCTCTATACCTCATGTTTTTGAGCATGGTACACAAAGCCATATCTTCTATAGACTGAGTTTTCTCAAAATCCATTTGCAGTAAGTTATCTCTACTTCATTTTTTTTCTTCAGATTCTTACTAATGTACTTCAATCAGCCACCTTCAAGAATTTCAAATAATTTCAGGATACATGAGGTGAGATTTTCTTTTTTATTTGGCTACTACACTAATCAGATTTATGTTTATAGCTGCACAAATCATTTTCTATGCCATTGATAATGACAGCTACACATGCTGAGCTTCTCAGTTCAGGAAATACCACATATATAGAATTATTTAGTGCATATAATCAGCTTAAAGCTGAAATTGTCCCTCTTCAGTGCATAAACATTATGATTTCTGTGCGACAATATTACTGACATTTTTTCCAAGTGATGAAGTCAATCACTATCGTCAACTTGCAATTCTTACTGCTTCAGCTTTAAAGTCAGGACCTTTGCAACCACTTTTTCAACAATTCCATTCTGTAAAACTTCACATCCAGAAAGACTACAAGAATTTTCTTGAAGTGCCATTTTAGAATGAGAGTAAATGGACAGCTTGGGCTGACAAGCAAGAAAACAGAGGACAGCACATAAGCAAACTTGCTTTTATTACTAACCAGAAAGGTATCAAAGTTGACAGACAAGTCCCGACTTGGCCAGTAATATGGAACCACTTTGATGACAACAACAAAGCCCCCTCAAGCTGGAAAAAGAAGATGACAGCAGCAAATGATTATTTTATTGAATGCATGCTTGCTGAGTTTCCCAAGTTTGGCCTGGCAAATAGCCATTGGAAACTTGAACAATTTGCCACAACTTGCTATCCTGATTGGAAAAGACATGAATAGAGAGAAAGGAGAGACAAGTATCAGATATGATTTATGCTCTTTCTTGCAATCACAGCTTATTATTATTTGTAGGTACTCTAAAATGTCCATGCACAGACATTGTAAGGCCCTTGTCCAAGCAAAAATATTTGATTAATGATAGTGAAGCATTAAGTGAGTTTTTTTTTTTCATTTCCATATATATTTGCTCATATTTTCAGGAACTCTCACCTTCTCACCACCTTCTCCCTCCATGTTCCAGATACCAACAACCTCTGTACTCCAGTGCCATTAACCTCCTCACACTGCACACCAACTACCACTTCTATGCTCTAGTTACCAGCTACTTCTGTGACTAAGGCACTGACAACCTCTATGCCCCAGAAGCAATTTACTTCAACACTCATCAAGGTGCCAAGTACTACCTCCACACCTCAGGAGACAATGACCTTCACACCTCAGGCTCTCTCAACCAAAATTCAAAATTGAATGTATTTTGGAGACCAGTGCAGATGCAGATGCATCTTGTCTTCAGCACTCTGCATGCCATGTTCTCAACCTACTGTATGTATTTCATACATTCTTGTTCTACATGTCTAATTCATCAAAGTAAAAATATTTCAATCCTACCACCAATAGTCCCTATGCCTGAAATCACACGATCCACTGCCATTCCCACCACTGCTGCTGTCAAGAAAAATTGGAACAACAAGTAACTCAAAGCAAAAGAAGGATTGACCTCTGCACTGTATGTAGTATTAGTTCACATTTGCTTGCACTCATCATTGTCTTCCTAGTAACTTGTACATTGTTGACTATTTGATCACCTCCATGCTACTGAAAACAAATTTTCTGCTGTATGGAAGAGGTGCAATGCCAAGACAAAAAAGGTTAGTCTGACACCCCTTTGACTCTATCAAAATTTAACCTAGCTCATGTTCATCTAGAAGTATCAATACCTTTCGAAACAATATACTAAATCATGCAAAGCCGGAATCAGACTGACTCAAGATGAAAACAACACTTCCATCAGCATGTCAAATTTGTCAAACTGAAAGTCATTGGACATTCTCCGGTATGTTTCTTCACATGTTTGGGACTTAAAAATTTACGCAAAATTGTCAAGAGTTTCTAAACAACATTCATTAATAATGTACTTATACATTCAGTTGTGATCAGACAGTAGCAGATTATCAATGTCATTTTCTGCATTTTTGATGAAAAGGAGGTTTCCACAGGGTGCAGATCAGCCCAGACTGACCCAGATTCCACCCGATAAGCATGCATAGTCACGCTTCAAACATTGCAGATTGTAGAATTTGTATGCAGAAAAAATGCTGAAAAGGATAGAAAAATATGAGATTTCTGCTATGTACAGATCAGCATAAAATTGCAGCCAAAATGAGATATTGTCGGATCTCGGCAGAACTCGTCATGTTACACGCAGATCTTGGCGGATAGCATACCTCATGGTATGATGGCATCCAAAAATGGTCAGCAGAGAGACTTGAGTCAGGGATCAGGCTCAAAAAATAGAACAGGGAAAGATGTGGAGGCCAGTAATCTCATTCATCAGGCTGATGAGTGGGAGCAGTGGTCTTAAAGTAGATGGTGTATGGGTACCGACCTTATGATTATCGTAGGAGCAATTTTGAGAGAATAGCTGCAAAATAGATGTAAAATAGCGTGTGTACAAAGCGAAATAGCTTTAGCAAATTTTCTGAGAATTAGGCCTGCAAAATGGGGCCTGAGAGGTGATGGAGCAAATTAGAATTCAGACCTATTTCCCGCCACACTATTTCGGTTACGTCAATGCTCGCTGGTTCAATTGTATGCTGTCTTCAACCTTGCGAATGACATATATGAACAGTCAGTCATCTGCATCAATCCTGGAACGTACGGGAGGATATTGTAAGTCCCTATCAAGTTCTGAGATAGGCCCCTTGTGGTCGTGGGTGACAAGATGAAAAACGGTCTTTATCGGTTGTCGACTTGATCCTAATCTTCGACCTCCTGATCATTGTCGCGGCACACCATCGGCACGTCGCATTTAATATACATAGCCCCGCGTGGAAAAAGTAACCGAAGGTGTCAATCTTGGGAAGATTTGGTCATGTCAATTTTAACAAGGCATATATGGTCAATCGATATCACCTCGACTTTAATTTTCTTATCGTGACTCACGAATTATGGCCGCAGCAAGAGCAGAGAAGCCCAAGTCTAGGATCCCTTACGGTGCGTGTGTTTTGCTCTTGTCTTCCCACTGCGCTATGATATTACGAGATACCGATTCATTATCTAGTCTGTCTCGGCAACTCTGGTCTGAAAGTGTCCAAGATCATCCTTGGGACCATGCAGTATGGTGACCCGGAATGGCAGCACTGGGTCCTTGGAGAGGAAGAAGCACTCAAGCATATCAAATTTGCGTTCGTATTTTATGCTGTTCTTGCTGAAAAGTGCTAACGAGATTTGTAACATTCGAAGGTACGAAGCAGGCATCCAGACATTTGATACTGCGAACGTATACTCAAACGGTCTCTCGGAAATTATCCTTGGGAAAGCCATCAAACAGCTGCAACTCCCACGTGAAGAGATTGTCATTCTCACCAAGGTTTGTCTGTATCTGTACCACCTCCAAAGGCAGCATTTACTGATCCACACAGGTGCACGGAACGGTCGCACACAAATATAGAACTAACTTTGTGGCCTCTGGTGCGAAACCCGACAAGAATGGGTATGTTAACCAACATGGGTTAAGTCGGAAGGTTCGGACTTTTCTGTTTCTATGTTTCTATCTCCATTTTTCTGATGCATTGGGATCAAGCACATCTTTGACTCGGTACAAGCCAGTCTCAAACGTCTCGGAGTGGATTATATTGATATGTTACAATGTAAGTTTATTCATGCTGATATCACTCCATATATTGACCTCTTCACGCTAAGGCCACCGATTTGATTATGAAACACCTATCGAAGAGACTGTGCGTATCCCTTACTCCTCATGTAGACCAGTACTGATTGTATCGAAAACAGATGCAAGCTCTCCACGACGTTGTAAAGGCTGGCTATGTGCGATATATCGGCATGAGCTCGTGCCATGCCTATCAGTGTATGTCCCCTTTGCTCCTTCTCCTTCTCCTTCCCCTCATCATGGTCTCTCGTTTTACAGTTCATCATATGCAAAGTACGTATCTTACTCTATTTACCCATGAACACACCGACTGGTCGATTTATTTGTTGAATAGACTACGCAATCAGACACAACCTCACACCGTTTATATCTATGCAGAATCATCATAGTCTGTTGTACCGCGAAGAAGAGAGGGAGATGTTTCCTACACTCAAAGTACGTCTCTACATCCATTTTCTGCTAATTCCTTCCCCCCACTATCAATTTACTGTCTCTCGTTACTGTTTCATTCACACTATACATAGTTATTTGGGGTCGGTGCGATCCCTTGGTCTCCACTCGCACGTGGGCTCCTGACACGTCCGTTGGAAGAGCAGACTAAGCGCGGGGAGACGGATTGGTACGTCGTTTCTTCTCACTTCTACTCTTCTCACTTATACTTCCATCTTCTGAATCTACTTCGCCGAAAGGTTCATAAAAAGATATCTCAAAGCGGCAGGGACACCTGAGATTTTGAAGCGGTATACATACTGTTTCGTTCTTTCACTAACCTTGAACTAACTCTGTTGCTTCTAAAGAGTCCAAGGTCTTGCTACAAAGAAAGGTCTTTCAATGGCACAGATCGCCGTCTTGTGGTCCCTTTCGAAAGACGGTGTCACTGCACCAATTGTAGGTACTACAAGTCTCAAAAATCTGGAGGAACTTATTGGTAAGTGTGGCCACATTCGTTTGATATGGGATAGACTCTTATGGGCCTCACTGATTAGCGGTGGCGGATATAAAATTAACAAAGGAAGAAATGAAGTATTTGGAGGAACCTTATGTTGCGCAGGATGTTGCTGGACATTTATAAACTGTTCAAATTGTATGCCTAGTTTATGTTGTTGTGCAATGCTCCGATTTGAATTCTGGAGTGGATGGGAGGAGAGACAACAATAAGGCAGTTTGAAGTGGAAGATTGGCGGCATGCAATTAATAATTTTATGGAAACCAATGATCAAGTTAGTTCCTGTACTTACACCGCCGTCAAACATTTCCTTTCTGGGAATACCTCTGGCTTAGCCATAAGCCACAACACTCAATGATCGTATTTGTTATTCTTTGCGGACAACCCTTACTTATTTTTTCTACTTATTATAGTGTACAAATTTTTGTCACCCTCAGTCGATCGCATTACACGGTGTCACTGGGGGTGAGTATAGCTTACTGGAAACTGAGCTCCGTGCCTTGCCGGCTAGCCCAGCGTGAGATAACGCGGGTGGGGCTTGAGGACTTTACCCTTCTTTCCTTTTTAGGATGTATCGCGGCAGCGAACTAGTCTCACCTACTTCTGTCCAGTTCCATATTCTGTCCAACTCTATATTCGCTCTAACCCTCCCTCCCTCCCATTAAAAATAGTATTTTTAAAAATAAATTAAATTAAATTAAAAACTACCACTTACTTACGCTAAACAACTCACGGACCCACCCGCCCACCCGCCCATCCTCCGCTCCTACCGTGATCTGTTTCTTCGTACGGAGAAGTCCTCCCACCAAACTTGTTTATCGGATTAGTTTTTTCGTTTAGTTTACTTTATCTCGCAAGTCCATCCAAACCCAGCCTTATCTCTACACTTAATTTACCTATCGACTTGCACATCCTGTAGACATAAACTCTGTTTTATCACAAGTAATACGCACACACAGTCGACCACATTACACGGTGTCACTGAGACATAAACTGTTTAATCTAAAGTTCCTCGAGTGACACATGTAGGCTGTTTTAATTAAGACCCACAAAGTGCTGTGCTGACCATCATCACTGGGATTTATCTCAATAAACAGCTTTATCAATGTTAGAAACTAATTCGTTCCCTATAGACAACACGTAAGTTTATCCTAGGTATACATGTTTTAGTACTATGTTGTAGGTATGTGTGAATAAAGCGTACCCTCGGATCGTGTAAGTCGAACTGAGGGTACTGTACGTTGTCTGTGGTTTTATATCTAATGTGAGTGGGACAAAGCAGTCTGTGGCCAGGGGCTTTGTCCATTGTGTCGTTCGTGATATTGTCAAGAACTTTAGCTAAGTCCATTTCCGAAACCCGACATAATTTCCGAGTACCTACTCTTGTCGTCTGTCCCTAATACTCGCGTACCCTATTCTTCAACTCCTAGCACAACATTTCTCCTTATTCTGTCTATTCATATTTAACTTAGACTGTCTTACTTATTGTCTCCTTTATCTTATTCTCCTTTTTCTGTTCACCTATATAAGCTGCATGTATTTGTTACCGAAAATCAACACAGTTGTTTCGTCTCGCTCTCAGTGACTCTCAGTCTCTTCTCGAAACCTAGAAACTCTTATTTGCTTACATTATCTCAAATCTCTAGTTATTTCCTTGTCTCTGACAGATATCCCTCACCTCATCACTGTCAGGATTCGACTTAATAAAATCAAATCGAGAAACCAACAATAGCAAGTTAAGTCTACCTATCGAATACATGACTTCTTATATACTAATTTAAAGCGGCTAAAGTAATCCGTGTTTTCTAAGAATAAAAAATAAGATGATAGTCCTTTGAGCGTCTGTGAATAAAATAGGGATGGAATATCTGTAAATAGTAAAGTGTCGAGAGTCCGTGAATAAAATAGGGATATAAACGAGAGTCCGTGAATAACAATACGAGACAGGAATACGAAATAGGGTTTTAGCTAAGCACGTGCTATTCAACTCCTGACAATCACACTATCACATTCGAGCGCGTGGGGACCACGACATTCCAACAATCAAAGCCTTGAAGAGTTTCATGACAACAATGAGAAGGCTACAGCTTGTCAGGTTGTGAGAATTCATGGCAATGATACTAGTTTAAAAATGATCTGTGGAACCAGAATTAGACATTTTCACAGAATGTCAGGGAGAGGATGGTCCGGCATTCGATATACATCAGACACTCCTCGTTACCGCAGATGTGCAAGAAGCAAAGGGCTGGATACATAATCGCTTAATCAAAATGATGGTCGATTTGTGCTCCCGGATGATAACTTCATCTTGACCACGTTTCCAGCTCGTGGTGTGAACGCTTCCTCGTAGCCATGAGTCCTGAACTCCCGTCTCGCAGCGAATACTGGTACGATGACGGCTCCATCATACTCGTTGTGGGGGATACAGCGTTTCGTGTTCACAAGTCGATTCTGAGCCAGCATTCGGACGTTTTTGCAGATCTGTTCACCATTCCAGAGCCGCCTAAGAATGAATCAGACTTCGTGGATGGCTGCTCTGTGGTTCATTTGCAGGATGATTTGAAAGATTTCACGGAAGTCATAAGGGCGATCTATCAACCGTTGTAAGTGGTTGACCTTGATTCCATAGATCTCATACACCTCACACATTACCTGCGGTACAGCTACTTTGACGCACTGCCTCAGGACGCCGACTTGCGTAAGCTTCTCGGATTCATCTCTGGCATTCTCAGGATCAGTACAAAGTACAACTTGGCCAGAATACGCCAAAAATGCATCGACATTCTGCGTGACAAATTCCCCACTACTCTCTACGGATGCGACCAACTGGTATCCTCTGGATACCAGTACAACGCAACGACCGTTGTCAGTGCCATCCCTCTCGCGCGCGAGACCAACGTCCCTGAAGTTCTTCCATGGGCATTCTACATTTCTACCAACATTGAAATCGACACCCTCCTTGCGGATCCGGTCCTCTCCTGGCGAGACAAAGCGCTCTGTCTAGCGGGAAAATCGCAGCTATGGGAACGCCAGAAGGAGGATACGCACAGATTTCTATTTGATTTCGTGAAGGCGCCGGACTGCCGACATGGGTGTAGCTTGCGATTGCAGCAGATGACATGGAGGCATATGGAGGAGCTGAGGAAGAGACCTCACCCGTTGCACGAGTATGATGACTGGGATACATTAGGGGTTTGTACATCTTGCCTACAGCGCGTGCAGGATCAGCACGCCAGAGGGCGCGAGAAGGTGTGGAATGATCTACCAAAGATCTTTCGTCTCGGGACCTGGGATGAGATTCACGAGGAGCAGAATCGGTGATGAAATTCTAGTTGCAACATTGTAGGGGTCAGGTGATAGAGTTGTTACACGCTAGTAGAAGAACAGAAACTTCGGACACGTCTGAGGTAGGCAGTACGTAACTATGTGAATATATGTAGTGCCGGTGATAACGGGTAAGGAAATTTGGGGATGCAGGGTCAAGGACAGAAAAATAAAGAGAGTATATTAAAAGAGGAAGACACACATATAACGAGGGTATGTTGCCGACAGTCTTTCCAACATAAGGGCCTCCATTAGCAAGGCAGGTGTCTCTAGAGTAGCTCTTAACAGAACTACATAGTATTATCACGTCATAGTGAACATCCCAATGATATAGTGCCATGTAGTGCAGGTTGCTCTCTACATAGTGACAGAGGTCCTGATTGTAGCATTTCATAGTGCATGCCAGTCTCTTTTTAGTGACACTGAAAGATACACATTACTGCCAAGAGTTTGGTCTCCATCTCCAGATATCTGGCTTCATGTTCTATAGATTTAACTTCACACATTGTAGTGCTATAGAAAGACTTCTGAGATCTAGAATAGATCGAGGTTTTTCTGTGCAGCATACTATGTGTGGGAAAAATGTCTTCAATTTTTGCCATCATGTGATTTTGATTCTTGTTGTTGATGTTTGTCCTGGGGCTGAGGTAAGTGTGTGGGAAAAATATCTTTGATTTTTCCTGTCAGGTGATTTATTAGACTGTTTGTCTATCTGAATTGCTTGTATAAGCAGCAGCCTGTGTCATTGTGGGAAAAATGTCTTCAATTTTTGCCATCATGTGATTTGTTAGACTGCCAGATGCTTGTGTAAGCAATAGTATGTCTGGACACTTAGTAAGCGATAGCCTGTGTCAGTGTGCAAAAAATGTCTTCAATTTTTGCTGTTATGTGATTCATTAGACTGTTTGTCTATCCAGATGCTTGTGTAAGCAGCAGCCTGTGTGCAGATGCTTATATAAGCAGTAGACTATATCAGTGTAGAACAATGTCAACGAATAGATCTCAGACATGCTGTGCTATCAATGGTCCATACAACCAAGTTAATATACTATTCCACCCCTTTAGCTCGGAATCCCCTCTGAGTCGGATGTCACTAAGGTGTCACACCTTAGTAAGATGCTCAATTCACACTCCACTGCACTGTAAAGAAGACCAAGACACAAGAAAACTTTAGACTCTACCTTGCCGCTGAATCGGCAGGCATGACAACTGGCTTGACTATTCGCCATCAAGGGACTCAGCAACAAGACCTTGTCTCACCCCAGACTAAGTTGGAAACACATTAAGTATGTTATTTCACATTGTTTGAAGTGCTTAGAATGGCTGGTTGTGGCAAAACACTGTTTTGTCTGACTCAGAAGGGACTCTGAGCTAAAAGGGTGGAATAGTATATAGCAATTGCAGTTTCACCAGTATCAAATCTAGATACACTAAAATTATGCCGTAGATTTTACATCAATGAATGTAACCATGCTGCTTACAACTGAACAATGTTGAAAGATTGAGGAGGTGCTCTTCTCCTAAACATGGTCACATGATACGTAGTTGATTTTCTTCTCCTGGTGTCTTCATCTTTCTTATTTTAAATCATGAGGATACTAGGTATGTACTCCTTTATTTCATGCAATATTAATTATTCTAAAGCACAAGAACACTAGCACCTTGACTGGTCTACTATTTGTCTAAGTCTGTTCCAACTGCATTGTATTATCTGCAACAAACAATGCAATATAACTGAAACAAATAACATGATTAGAATGAATAGAAGGAGAATGAAGAGATAATGAGTGAGAAAAGGAAGAAATGAGGAGTCCCCTGACATCACCCCCTCTCTAGAGCACGGCATCTTGACATGCTGGATAGAAGTAGTTCTGGATGGCCTGGTCTACCTTGGAAAGAGAATAGAGGCCTCTGATTGCCCGGGGAGCATTGGGATGCTATTGATAGAATTCCCAGACCAAGGCAGGGGCATGGACATTCTCTTGTGGCTTCCAGAAGATGTTCTCGATTCCATAGCCCTTCCACTTGACCTTGAACTGAAGCTTATTCCTAAAGAGTCGGCTGTCTAGGATCTGCTCTACTTCATACTCTTCTTGGTTGTTTACCAGAACTGGTAGTGGAGGTGGCTGTGGATGTCGACCTGGGATTGGATCCTCTGGGGCTGGAGAAAGCTTCACCACATTGAAGACTGGATGGAGTCAACTCATTCCACTAGGCAGCTTGAGTTGATAGGCAAGTGGGCCTACCTGTCTTACTATAGGAAAGGGTCCTAGACAACAGTGAGAGAGCTTCTGAGAAGGTCAGGTAGTAGCAATGTCAGAGGCATCCAGGTAGACTCGATCTCTGGGCTTGTACTTGGGGGCTGTAGTTCGTCCATGATCGTAGTAGCGGGCCATGTCATCCTTTGCCTTAGCTAAAGCTGCCTTGGCTTCCTCCTGGGCTGCCTTTATCTGATCTATGAACTCGTTGACAGCTTTATTCTCTGAAGGTTGTCCCCGAGGCTCAAATCCCATCCGAGGATATCGACCAGTATTTAGAAGGAAAGAAGACATCTGGATAGCAGTGTGTACACAGTTGTTGTACTGGAACTCTGCCTCGGTAATAGGTCGTCCCAGTCATCCTGTTGTTCATTGCAGAAGAGCCGGAGATACTGTTCTAGCTCCTGGTTGACACGCTCAGTCTGGCCATCAGATTGGGGGTGGTAGGCTGTAGAAGTATGGAGTTTGACAAGGAGGAGGCGATACAGTTCTCTAGTAAACTCTGTCACAAACTGAGGGCCACAGTCTGAGACGTAAGCATCTGACAACCCATGGAGCTTCCAGACATGCTTCCGGTACAGATTGGTGGCACCCATGGCTGAGCAAGTAGTGTGTGTTGGAATAAAATAAGCACACTTGCCACAGACATCCACTACCACCATGATCGCATCATATCCATGAGAATCAGGTAACTCAACAATGAAGTCTACTGAGGCCACACTCCAACACTCAGCTAGGATAGGCAATGGATGAAGCTGTCCCATAGGAGGTTGACAACGAGGCTTAGTCCAAAGGCAAAAATCACAGGTGGAGGTGTAAGAGCCAATATACCGTGACATTTGAGGCCACCAGTAATTCCGCAAAACCAGCTCCAGTGTCTCTCATCTGCCAGGATGTCCTGCAACTCGAGAGTCATGATGCTGCTCCACAATCTGCCTCCAAAGGTCTGGCAGGTTGGGAATATAAATGCATCCCTGAAAGGTGAGAAGACCATTTTTCAGAGACCACTTGTTGGTGCAGATGGACTTCACTCCAGTTTTCTCTCGAGCATGCAAGGCCATGGCAGCCTTAGCTACCAGATCTTCTTGAGCACCCTCCCGGTTACCTTGTCAGATGTCTCAAAGGATGCTCACTTCTTCTCCCTGGCCAACCACACCTTCTAGAGCATGGATAGCAAATAGTTCTGGCTTCAGGAGTACAATATTGTCATTGTCACTAGCTCCTGACCCATGGTCTGCTTGCCTAGAAAGCGCATCTGGCTTACCCATGCTCCATCCAGGTTTGTGATGCAGAGAGAAGTCAAAGTTGGCCAGATACAAGAACCATCGAGCCTGTTGGCAGTTAAGTTTCTTGGCCGTCCAAAAGTACTCTAAGTTCTTGTGATCAGTCCACACCTCAAATTTATGCCTGGCACCCTCAAGGAAATGTCGCCACTCCTCAAATGACCAAATGATAGCTAGCATCTCCTTGTCATGGATCTTATAATTTTGCTCCACGGCATTGAGACTCTTGGAGTAGAAAGCCACAGGATGCCACTTACCATCCTCCCTTGACTGTTGAGAGAGAACGGCCCCAGTAGCAGAATCTGAGCTATCAGCTTTGACACGGTGATGACACCAACTGTGGTTGGGTGTGCTGGACATATACGCAGTACAACGCCGTCTCCAGCGCCTAGCATACAGGTTTGTGAGGAGTCCTGGCAGGGTCCCGGTGTGCTCAAGCAGAGGAGATAGGGTAATGTGCTAGATGATAGTGCCTCGGGTGCTACCTAGCAAGTGGTAAGCGTTGTAGTTTAGGAGAAGCTACAGAGAATAAAACAAATAGCGCAGCGTAGCGTGCCATAGGTGGCACCATAAATGACAAAGACAAGATAGACAAAGCTAGCGCCAAACTTAGTAACAAAGTCAGGCAATGCTAGCGCAATTTGAATGCTAAGTGTAACTGGGTGATCAAGAGGTTACGATTCGTTGCTATATACATGGCAAGTAGCTAGTTTTTATACTATGTGCTTTGGTATTTCCAAAATAAGTCCATTGACGGCGCTACCAATTAGCACCTCTCCTCGTGGTTGTAGCTAATGGCCACCTGTCAACGGTGACCTGCAGCACATGGGTGATGGCAACCAACAGCAACTCTAAAACTACTTAGAAATGATACGAGTTTGCTCACTTTTTGATGTAATTTAATTGGCCATGCCATCCCGGGGTATGGTCGGGGAATCCTCGACAGACGCTGTGAGCGCTAATTCTGGCGCTAAACATTGTACCATCTTTTGATAGATTTGAATGTCAGGTCTTCGTGTATCCTGTCTCATCGTTATTGATTCCTTTAGACTTCTGATTGAAGTGCCTCGGTGATTGACAGCGTTAATTGCTAACTCCTTTTGATATTGATTGGGGTTTGGTCAGAGTCACTTCCCGCCATGGTGCTAGCGCTATGAGTTCTGAGCCTCTGTGGTCTTCAAAGTAACTGAGTGGAGTGTGCTGAGGGGCTGATACTGGTGATTGAGATGAATGGATAAGTCTTGCCATAGAGTGCCTGCGCTAGGGCTGCTCTGTACCCAAGGCTGGTCACTAGAGTCTCTAGTGTGTCAAGTGTTGGTCGACCTATAATGTCCCTTGATGCACTCAGTCCGAGTAGAAGTCTATCATCTCCCCCCAACTGAAAAATTGACTGTCCTCAATCAAACACCGTCATTAATTTGACTGCGCTACAGTCCGTGAGATGCCGCCGGTGCCATATAAAATCATTTCTCCTCGTATTTTTTGTCCCATCTCCTTCAGCATGTCCAATTTCAATCTGGCTAATGCCTCCTATTTATTCGATCATGCTAAGAATGTTGGTCCCGCCGATGCACCACAGACCGTCCCTGGCATAATGCAACTTTATCAGAGGTGGCTAGTGGTACGTGGTTCTGACAGTTCCTGGGAGCGGGGCGTCAAGGTTCGCGAGTGGTGTGTGGCCCGGTACCATGAGTATGAAGGTGCCAATTGGTTGCGCCCCTTTGCAGATCTTTTCGTAAGTTTCTAAGTTTGATTGCGAGTTTGTGGCGCTAAAGTTCAGCGCCCATACTAGGCGCCTTCCTTATTCGACGAGATCGATGTCTTGTTGGCTAGTACCGAGGTTGACGAAGTGAGTCTCTCCTTTTGTCTTCCCCTTTTTCCACTGTTAATCCTTGAGTAGTCGGTGGCCATGTCTCCCACCCTCGCCAGCCTTCCTAATGCCCCGTCAGCCTCCACTGTCCCTTCTGCTCCTGTTGTTCCCCCTTCTTCAACTTCTGTTCCGCCTCCTTCCATTCTTGGTAGTCTCTTTCGTGGTGCTGCTTCTCCCCCTCATGCTGCCCCAAGTGCTGCTTCTTCCATTTGCACCGCCCCAAGCACTGATTCTTCTGTTTGTACTGCCCCACCTCATTTGGCCATCAAACATATTGCCGTTTCCCATAGCAAACCACGAGCCGGCCTGACACGCCCAACTTTCCACAGTCCTCCACGTAATGTTGCCGTTGTTATTGAACGAGCGCCCCCTACTTGTATTAGTCCTCCCAAGCATACCATGAGTACCTTTTTTATTTCTCTTATTCCTGATATTGATTTCTTCATCCTAGATCAATCTCCCCACTCGCATTGCTCCTTTATATGTCGTAAGTGCTTTCTTAGTCGTTGCTAAACCTTAGTGCCTAAATTTTAATGTCGATAGGTGCCTAACCAGACCATGTTCACCGACGCGGAGCTTTGTGACCTGTTGCGTCTTTGCCATGATACTACCATTATTGATACCGGCATCCTGGCTGGTATCCAAGTACTGGGTGCCAAGAAGAAGGTTACAGTTGCGCCCTTGGAACGTCGTGCATTTAGGGCAAAGATTGGCATGGTAAGTACTGGTTTGCCCATTGGTAGGTTGATGCCATCGCTGACTTCTTTCTTAGTGTGACAAGTGTTGGTCTGAGAATGATCCTGAGGGCTGCTGGTTCCCTACCGCCTCTCTGACTTGCTATCGGTGCGATGTGTTGAAATGAGGTTGCAGCTTCAATGGGATTCGTACTCGTGAACGTGGTAGGGACGCCATCATGCAATGGAACTATGAGCGCGCGGTATTGGTTCATAACACCCAGGTTTTTGTGATGCGGCAACATGATCTCGCAGCAACCCACCAGCCAACTGCAATTAGCGCCACCAGCCTAGCGCTGCCGACTACCCTGGATGGTACTACCATAGCTGCCCCTTTTGCTCATTCTCCCCGTCATTCTGTTCCTTTGAAACGTAAGCCTGTTGTTGTGTCTCCTGACAAGAGTCCTGGTAAGCGCCGTGAGCTAGTGCCTGCTACGCCTGTGGTTTTGTCTACCACTGAGTCATCTATGGATGAGGAGGAGGACACTGAGAGGGATGCTGAGGGAGAGGATGATGATGAAGCTGAGCCTGTCGTTGATACTGATATGCTCTTGGTGGTATGCGCTGTCCTGCTTTGTCTTACTCCCCCTATTGCCGCTAACCCTTGCCAGAGTGGCCCCAGTGGTAACCAGTGCATGATTTTCTCAATTTCTTTTCTTTCGTGCTAACTTCTTGGTAGGTCTCCTACTCCTGTTCCTGCCGATGTTGATATCCCTCCTGCCGAGGATGTCATTATGTCTGCCGCCGGCGCTACACCTGCTTCTGAGCCAGTTGTGGCTAGCACCTCTCCCATTGCCCTGCCTATCACTCCATCCCTTACTCCTCTCCGCAGCCTCTCCTTTTTTCCCAGTACCCGCGAATCTTCTATGGCGCCGGAGTCCGAAGGCACTCTGGTGCCACAGGGCGAGCGCTGTTGCCGCTGGAGGTACTTGCCTTCCTATGGTATCCACCTTTCCTCCGCTAGAGCCATGTCCCCTGGCGACAAGCGTCATGAATAGACACCCCATGCTCCTGTAACTGTTTGGGTACATCTGCCCTTATTAGTTTCTTCTTTCACCTTTCTAATCTTTTGGCAAGTTTGATCCCTTTTGGATGCCCGCTCCTACCATGCGCGTTTCTGGCGACACCTTTCCTTGGCTTGGGAATGAGTTCTCCTATCCCATCACTTCCCTTTGTTCTTCTGCTGACCTTTGCCAGCAACTCCATCATATTGAGGATGCGACAGACATTGTTGGTTGTGAGCTTGCCAATCTACGGCCTCGTGTTTCCACCCTAGCACGCCGTGAGCTCCTCCTGCTTGAGCTCCATGATAACATTACTGATGCGCTTGAGTGGCAAGCAAGTAACGCCATTCAGGACAGGGATTTGCTTCCTTTGGGCGATCCCGCCCTCCCCAAGTATAATCCGTAGCGCTTTGAACTTTATATGGACTTTTGTTATTTTGATACGTACGTTGTAGCCTGTGGTACTTTGTTCCCAAAATTGTCAGTTCGTAAGTAATATAAAGAAAAATAAGAAAAAGGGGAAACACTCAGTAGATCATCATAGCACAAAAACCCCTTTGCCAGTGCGGCCCAATAGCTATTACCGCACCGACCTAGAAAGAAGCAGGTATCGTCTATAAATAATAAGTGGATGCCTGCAAGAAGTTTAACGTATAAAGTAGCAAAGTGCCAGTGATCGCTTGTGGCTATTTGGTGATGGCAACTGTAAACACTAGATCTAGAATGTCAACTTCCCTTTTTACTGTGGTCAAATAATGAGTCAAGCACCTCCCATTGGCTAGTGTCCTTGTCAGGGTCCTTGTTTCTTGTGAAAAGTCCTCCCATGCTGTCGCTTGCTGAAACGCTGGCCGTGTCCTATAAATTGCATATGCATCAACTGGATCTCATCAGTCTTCGCAATGGCCAGCCCGACTGGCCTGGTGTGGACTCCCAGCTGTGATCGCGCTCATGTAATGATGGATCCCCCTACTTTCCTAGAACGTGTCACCTCTTTACTTCACCACTATTCTGCTGGCGGTATACCAGAACTGGACAACAGCGTTCTCGAGTTAGGTCGTCGCTGCCAATTGCTGCGTGCAGCTTGTGAAATTTGGGTGGATAGCAAACCTCTGGTCCAGTTTGGGATGGAGAAGTCCTTCAGTTGTCTTTTTTAGGTGCGCTACTGCCTTTTCCGCTTCCTTCTTTTCTGATTGTTGCTAAATAAAGCACCTCCCTCCCACCGAGACAAAAGAGTGTCTTGAGTTGTTGCTCGAGGAGAGCTATTACCTGGTCCATCTGCTCCTTACCCTTTTTATTTCCCTGGAAGAGGGTTGCCTTCCTCACGGCGTCTCCTACCTGGGCCTCTCCTCGTCACCGGTCCTTGACTTGCCCCCACCTCTCATGTTGTTTATGTAAGGGGGTCTTCTCTTCTTTGTAGTGCCACAGGACTGACAGATTTCTTTTAGATTTTTGATTTCCATAGTTGTAGTGAAATGAAATGTATCTTTGTTGTCACCCCCCCCGTGATTGTGCCGCACATGTAAGAATTCCTAGGTCGCTGTGACCCTGAAAGTAGGCTGTAGTATTTTATGGGTTTTGCCTACCATGACGCTGTCAGTACCGCATCATGCCAGAACCTGCCTTCTTTCTTGAGGAGCCCATGCATTTCTATCGTCCAGTGATCCTCGACCATCTTGAACGGTTCCTGGCTATAATGCCTCCAGGTGGCTTTCCGCATGAAAATAGGAATATAATGACTCTGGTACACAGGTACCAAATCCTGCAGGATGCCTCCACAGAGTGGCAGATTGTCATCAATTGTTTCCTAGTCACGGTTCGCCTTCCCTTAGCGCCAGTCTTGAACGTTACTCAGGTGTTCTGTAGTCACCTATCACCGCCAGCACTACCAGCCTGGCAAGCCTCCTTAAGGAGACTGGGAATTTGGTTAGTTACTTCTTTCTCTTCCCTGACCTTTGGTTGCTAATGTCTTGCTGTTCCTAAGAGCCTCTCGTGGCTTCCCCTTCCGCCTCTGGTTAATGCCAGCGCCCGTGAAGCGGTGCTTGGCTGCCTGATCCATCCTTTCCCGCCTCTCAGTTCCCCGGACGAGGATGGGTGGTACTCCTCCCCCGAACTTGCCGGCGCTCTCCCTGGACTTTCCCGCACATCGCCTCCAGATGCTCCTCCCGTTCCTCCTCCCAATGCACCTCCTCTAGGCGCTCTTCCCATGCCACCTTCCTGTGCGCCACCCCCAGGCACTCCTCCTGTTCTACCTCCAAATGTGCCTTCTCTAGGCAATCCCCCCGCTTATAGACGGTCGAGAGGTCAAGTTAAAGGTCCTCATCACAGGTCCTCATCTTTAGTATAGCCGTAGTTTGTTTGTTGTCCCTCTTGTATCTGTCATAAATGCTAGTGAATCTGTCCCTTTTTTGTGAAAGTTATTCCCGGCTAAGTCTGATCGAGGGGTGCTAATGGCTAGCACCTTGTTTTTTGTCCTTGTCTATTGCTTTTTGTTGTTATCCGGAGTGGTCTCATCATTGTCCACTAACTCAGTCTCTTCAAGTTCTCATAGCTTGGCCATGTCTATGTCCAGCACCAACAAAGGCAATGAAATGTGTTCATGTGCTAGGTAGGGAATAAGTCGAAACACCGCTACCGGTCGATGTAAAACTGAGCCGTCCAACTCGCAGAGTACATAGGCGCCTCCCCTATTGCGAGAAACCACTATTAGGGGTCCCAGATACCAAGGTCGCATCTTTTTGTTATGGGTAACTTCGATCTTTGAGTTGTGCATTAGTACGAGGGCGCCAGAGGTGAAGTTGTAGTCTCAAATTGTGGCGCTATGCTCGCTTTCAAATCGTAGTGCAGCTTGTCGTCTAGCTTGGAATACCACTTCGTGTAAGCGCTCGAGATCCTCCATGCGTCGCTGTAAATCTATAGCGCACCTAGCAATTATGTTGGTGGAAGATAGTATCAAGTTCGGTGGGGGTTGTAAGTACGTCGCGTCCACCACGTCCGCAGGTAGCAAGGGGTGGGTGCCAGTCACCACATAATAGGAAGAACAGCCCATCCTCTTTTGTACGGTAACCCGCTCCGACCAGAAGACTGAGTAAGTCACCTCGCTCCAGCGACTTTCATCACCATCTACCG
Source organism: Termitomyces sp. MG16 (assembly GCA_003313075.1). Taxonomy (NCBI): domain Eukaryota; kingdom Fungi; phylum Basidiomycota; class Agaricomycetes; order Agaricales; family Lyophyllaceae; genus Termitomyces; species Termitomyces sp. MG16. The sequence continues at coordinate 24,003 of QGOA01000798.1, forward strand.
CCTTGAATAGCGCCTGGCAAACATTGAAATGAGGCTTTTCTACGATTCCGTTGGCGCGCTTGTTGTAACCTGAGACTCGAATATGTTGTATGTTGTATTTCTTGGCAAGATAAGTGAGCGCTTTGACTATTGGCGCTCCGTTGTCTGTGACTATGTCGTGAAGGGCTCCCCATCTGCAGATAACATCCTCAAAGAGCCACTTAGCTATAGCGTCTGTATTTTCTCTTTGGAGCATACGGAACTCCGGCCAATGTACCAAGGAACACCTTCCTTGAATGATATACTTGTAGCGCCCTGACTTGGGCAAGTGCATGGTGTTGATATATATTTTTCCAAATAATGGCGCTGGAGTTGCTACTGTTGGGGGAATAAGAACTTGACGTGTCTGCTGAATTTGACAAAGATGACAAGTGCGAATATACCACGCAATATTGGCGCTAACTTGTGGCCACCAAAAGCACTCCAAAAGGTTCGCCCTCGTTGCATAGAGTCCTTGGTGTCCCAAGTCATCGTGCATGGCGCGTAGAATCCTAATTTGATTATCCGGTTTAATTACTAGCTTATGGGTGCCATCTCTATTTCGTCGCCAAAGTCGGTCTTCCACTATAAAGAAAGTCGTCGCGTATCAAATGAAGGTGGCATATTCCATATCTGTAAGGTCTGATGGTCATTGCAAATCCTGTAGCCACTTCCTAACCTGGTCAACTTGCCAATCTTCTGACTTAGCTTTGGCGCTGATGACGCCCAAAGTTTGGTCAGAAACAAATATAGTTATAGTGTTACCGTACCAATTGCTTGCATTGGGCGCGCTATAAGTGATGAGGGAGTTCCGGGCAGGTCCCAGAGAACGCGCCTGTGAAAAAGGTGAAAAGTCGGTAAGGGGAGTCGGCAAGTATAAAGCGCTAAGGTAAAGCGCCTCTGAAGGGAGCGGTAAGCGAACACGGCAATGTTAACGGCAAGAACACGGTAAGCTTAGCGTAGTCTAAGCGTCAATAATGCCTGCCGTAACTGCAAGGCATGAGTGTGTCGAAGACTAGCAAGAGTCTGCAACTGCCAATGAGTTTGACGTTGCCGACCATAAATGAAATCTCGAGCGTAAGGGAGACTGACGAGAGAGGAGCAGGAAACTCTGGTCTATTCTGATGATGATTGTACAAGTCGGTAAGTACTTTTATACTACAAAGAGTTTGCCGTCGCCAGTGGCCAAAGAGCGGTAAACTAGAAAATTTTAAAAGGGGTAGCTCCAACTGTTTCAGATCCCTGCCGTCCATTCAAGACCCTTAGTGGCGCCAGGCAGCAGATCGCGACGCTAAACCATCAATCCATCATTCTTCTGTCTATCAACATACCTAAGCGGTGTCGGGCGCCAAATCGGGAGTGCTAAGCGATGTCAGCTGCCAAGGTCAAACGCCAAGCTGCCTGTCAGTGATTGATAGATCATCAATCTTCTCGCTAAGCGCTGTCATCAGTGACTGATGCCATTTGTCAGTTGTCATTCCTGCTGCCGTCGGCGCTATCATTGATTGGATCTGCTTCTTGCCGTGTCCGGCCGTCGGGAATGGCTTAAAATAGGTAGAACGCGTGCGCCAAGTTCGGAACAAGTGTGGCAAGGTTTCCGGAGCCAGTGCCGAGCCTGCCGTTGATGCGCCTAACCTGTATAGGGTCCTATCAGTGCTTCGAGGTACTGCTGAATATGGCAGGTTCTGACTGTCTTCTTGCAAGGGCCATGTAAAAAGTTAATGATCCTGATATGGTCGGGGTTGGTACGGAACAATAGGGTGTAGCCAAGTTAAAACTGGCTGGTCTTCGCGAAGCGCCGGAATAGGCAACTGAATGATATGCATGAAACCGTGCAGTTGATTGATCCAGTCGTCAAATACGTCGTTATCGCTATCGTCTAGCGCTTCATCTCCTGGTTGTCTGGGTCGTCTAGATAATCTGTTTGGCCCGTGAAATGCGCTTTTGACGTGTACTAACTCGAAGTGAAACATTAATATCGCTACTACCCAGCGATTCATACTGGCTGATGGCTGAATATCAGGATTCTGAAGCATTCCTTTGATGTAACGTGTGTCGACCTCGACAATCAGATTTTGGACACCTATAAGGTACATGCATAGCGCCTGAAACAATTGAAACAAGCCATATAACTCTAGCTTGGGCTGACTGTAGCGTGATTTTCTGTTGTTAAGGGTAATCGATCCAAAGCAATTGTAGCGCCTGATTTTTTGCTTCTTGCCATCACATTGACATAAGAAAAAGCCAACGGCAATATATGAAGTGTCAACGGCAAGTATAACAGGATTGTCGGTAGTATAGTCAATGGGTACCAATGGCTTCGCTTCCTGTAGCGCCTTCACTAAGTCCTTCTGGGCATTAATTTGGTTGGGTCCGAATTTGAAGGGAACCCCAGAATGGGTTAGGTGATTAAGGGCATTTGCGCGATGCAAAAAATGGTGTATGAACATGCGCAGCACCTCTACGGTGCCCAAGAATGCGCGAACTTCCGAGAGGTTATGACAGACCCCCCATTTCTCCAGCAGCGCTAATCGGCTCTCCTCTGGGATCTTGCCTTCTGGTGTGCAAACGTGCCCCAAAATTTTAAACTGCAGCACACATAGAACAAGTTTGTGCCCTGAAAACGTCCCGCCACAATACTTTATGTGCTGAAGTACTCGGTTAACCAGTTGAAAGAAGTCCCATAGCACCATACAGATATTAGGATTTTCTGGGTGTACTGCGGGCTCGCCATCCACCAGGCGCCAATCCTTCAGGCCTTTAACTCCTATGTCGTCTATGAAGCTGAGCACATGGTGGGGTATTTCAGATTGTAGGATAAACGTAATATCGTCATGGAATATAAGTACTGAGTTTGTCTGTTTGAGATAGAGTCGTGAGCGTGTCATGAGCACGTGACTAGAGAGTAGTCAAGTCGAGGAGAAACGTAATCGTACCTCAGTCGTTATCACACCGACTAAGGTATGTTGTCTTATTGCATGATAGTATCATAAGAAGCTGATAGTGTACTCATAGTTGGACTCTGTAAAACAGGTAGCATATAATATCAGTCGTTATCACACCGACTGAGTTGGACTCTGTAAAACAGGTTATGGGCCCTGACCAACTCAACACATAGAACGACTCACCGAATAGACTAGAAACCGAACCAAATTGAAACATAGACACCATGGCACAGAATCCACCGCTGTTCTTATTACCGACGGATGAAAAATTTGATGGAACAAATTGGACAGCATTTAAGACAATTATAACCAAAGAGGCGCGTGGGCGAGGATTGTTGGGATATATAAACGGAACAATCACAAACCCAGTTGGTGACGGAGAGAAAAAAGAGGATGAACCGAACATTGTGGAAACAAAGTGGTGGGGAGCATTGAACCCAACAGCCGAAGAATGGATCCAGAACGTTATAAACCCAGTTGGAGCCAGAGTAAACATGAAGGGATCAGCAGCAGAGGCATGGGCATCACTCACCACGATTCACGATGCTCAGTCCGATCTGGGACTGATCCATGCTGAAGAAGAACTGAATGCCATCAAATACATGGATGGGTCTAACATCGAGGCACATTTCCGAGCTATGCGTAATGCTTGGGCTAAGGCAAATGATCAGGGAGCAGGAATCGGTGATAAATGTTTCCGCACATATGTTATCAAATCGATGCCAAGCTCTTGGGCGGCGGTAACAGGTGCACTATTAACGGAGGATACGTCAGCCAAAGTGATTGTGAGACTCACCACGCACGCGTTGTTGTTGCATGGACCAAATGCGGTAGCACCAGCCAAGTCGGTACAGGCACTATCAACCCAGACTGGGAACCATCGAGGAGACAAAGAGAAAGTTACTTGCGATAACTGTAAAAGAACTGGTCACCCGAAAGAGAAATGCTTTAGGAAGGGTGGCGGAATGGAGGGACAATTCCCCGACTGGTGGAAAAAGGGGAGCAAGCAGTCACAGGGCACGACAGCAGCATCAAATAACCCACAATCAATGACCACAACAACAACTACACCCACGGCAGCACCACAGGCTAACGCTACGGTGGTCTCAGCTAGTAATGCCTACAACGCTCGATGTTTTGCATTCGTAACCATGCCGAGGAAAGATTTGAAACAGGACGCTGTTACCTACGCCGACTCAGCTGCAAGCCGCCACTTTTTTACAGAGAAATCGGATTTCATTACGTATAATACCCCCAACCATGGGGATTTAATAGGGTCCACTGCAAAAGGCGGAGAATTCAGGATACATGGCTGCGGATGAGTCCAAAAATGGGTCCAATACGAAGGAGAAATGGTGGAACTTATCTTCGAAAACGTGCTGCATGCACCGGAGCTTACGCATAACCTCATATCAGTGGGATCGTTGATTAGAAAAGGGGTGAGGATGGAAATCACTGGAAAGGGGGCAACACTGTTTGCCACAGATGGGAAACCGTTCCTCCACTGCCCTATGAATGGAACTATGTTCATAGTTAACTTCGTTGAGCCACCCCCAAGCGCAATGGCAACCCAATCGCTGACTCACCCTGTTGATTTCGAAACATGGCATAGACGACTCGGGCACGTAGGGGAGAGTACAGTGCGCAAGATGATGTGAAATGAGATAGTGAAAGGGCTAGACGTCACGAAGTCCTCAGTCATTGGGAAATGTGAGGATTGCATTATGGAAAAGCACTCACGACGGCCTTTCGACGCAGTCATTGAACCAGAGTGTGAACCTTATGAGCGAGTCGCATTCAATATATGGGGACCGGCACGCGTGCAAACGACCGGTGGCAAAACGCTCATGCTGGTGGCGGTTGACCAGGGAGGAGCTGAATGTGATGCTTGGTACTTGTCATGCAAGACAAAGGAGGCTACGGTGGAATGCTTGCAGATTTTTGACATGCAAGTGGAGAATCAGACCGGGTATAGGATTAAGCAGGTGAGAACCAATGGGGGAACCGACTTTAAAAACGAACTATGGGACACATACTGTGGAAAGAGAGGGATTATACATGAGACGACCCCACCCCATTCCTCAGCCGCAAATGGCGTCGTCGAGAGGAGAAACCGTACGATTCTCGATTTGGCACGCAGCATGTTGCATGAGTCAAGATTACCATCGCACTACTGGGGGGAAGCCACATCAATGGCGATTTACATCATCGACCTAATACCAAGCGCTAGACACCCGAATAAGACACCATTTGAAATAAGGACTGGTAACAAGCCTAACGTATCATATTTGCGGCCATTTGGTTGTACCGCTTCTTACGCGTGAGATGCGACGTGCTAGCCGAAGAGAACTCGTCTGACCCTGAAAGTGAAGAGGAGACGTTTCGAGCGGCGCCAAACACATTAGCCACAGAAGTCCTTGAGCCGGACAATCTATGGGTACCAAAGTCATATTCGGAAGCAATGACGAGGCCTGATTTGTGGAAGGGTCCGATGGACGAAGAGATGCGACGTATGTATGATCGGAAGGTCTGGCGCCTGATCGAACGTCCTGAGGGAGCGCGTACAATGAAGAACCGATGGACTTTCACGCTTAAGTATGATGCGAATGGAAAGGTCATTGGCCGTAAAGCACGATTAGTCGCAAAAGAGTTTTCCCAGCTACCAGGGGTCGATTTCTTTGCCACCTACGCCTCGGTTGTGAAGTACGAATCATTACGGATGAACCTCGCTGTAGGAACAGTTGAGGACTACAAAATATGGCAAATTGATTATGCGAGCGCATATCTGAACGCACCTACACAAGCACCAATCCTGATGGAGCAACCAGCGGGATATGAGGTGAAACCGAGTGACGTGCTTAAGGTCGATATCAATTCGGGCACACGAGTTCGGGGGAGTACCAGAGAGCACGACGCAGATAATGAGAAAAGTCTGGTATCACTCTTAGATAAGGCGATATACGGAACAATGGATGGTGCTCACAACTGGTGGCATACACTCGACAAAGACATGAAACGCTTAGGTTATACACGATCCAAAGCAGACCAGTCCGTACGATCAAGGAATAGGAATGGTGAGATCACCATTACGAGCACATACACGGATGACACCTCGGGAATGTCCTCATCGAAGGAAGAAGCTATACGTGCATGAAAGGAACTGGGGGAGAAATACAAGATAAAAGGCCTGGGAGACATTAATTTCGTCTTGGGGATTCGAGTTACACGTAATCGGGCAACGAAGCTTATTATATTGGATCAAGAGGAGTACTTGAAGCAAACACTAGAAAAATACGGCATGGCAGAATGTACCCCGAAGTATACACCACTCCCACCAGGCATCATCCTGAGCCGATCCCAATCGCCAGCTACAGAAGAAGAACGCCAATATATGGCAGATAAACCGTACAACGAAGTCTTGGGATCATTAATGTATGTGCAAATAGGTACACAACTGGATATCGCATACACCATCACATCATTGAGCCGATTTATGTCGAACCCCGGGAAACAACACTGGTTGGCGCTGCAACATGTAATGCGATATATAAAGGCCACACTTCACTACAAATTACGATACGGAGGGACCGAGTATCAGGACTACGTACCCCAAGGGTATTACGACTCAGATTTCGCAGCAGACATAGACATGCGCAAATCTATATTGGGAGGAGCGTATCTGCAAGCTGGAGGACCCACAAGTTGGAGTTCGAAGTTCCAGGACACAGTATCCACGTCAACTACCGAGGCCGAATACATAGCACTAGGGAGAGCTGCCGAGCAGATCAAATGGATGTATGCAGCACTCTCCGAAATAGGAATGGCAGTGCCTAAGCCAGCTCAACTGAAGGGAGATAACAATGGATCGATCGCAATCGCTGAGAACAAATGAAATCACAATCAAGTAAAACATATCGACGTTCGACATCATTTTATACGACATTGTATGGAAGAAGGAGACATCTTGATAACCTACGTACCAAGCACAGACAACGTAGCCAACTTATTCACCAAACCATTACCACGATCGCAACACACCAAGTTTTGTGCAGAACTCCGTTTATTGGAGAACTGACACGTACCACGAATCCGGGGGAGTGTTTGAGATAGAGTCGTGAGCACGTCACGAGCACGTGACTAGAGAGTAGTCGAGTCGAGGAGAAACGTAATCGTACCTCAGTCGTTATCACACCGACTGAGGTATGTTGTCTTATTGCATGATAGTATCACAAGAAGCTGATAGTGTACTCATAGTTGGACTCTGTAAAACAGGTAGCATATAATATCAGTCGTTATCACACCGACTGAGTTGGACTCTGTAAAACATTGTCCATCCCATAGGAAGTGTGACTAGTCTTAGCGCTCCAAATGGTGTTTGAAATGTTGTCAAGTCATGAGAGGAAGGATGGATTAAGCGCTCGTCATAGCCAACATACAAATCCAGGGTAGCGCTACATATTTGTCCCACGAAAGATTCAGCGACGTGATCGGGAAATGGCGGTACCCCTGAATAACGAATGGTGACTTTGTTTAGTGGTTCTAGGCTGTGAACTATACGTAGCTTCCCATTTTTCTTTAGTACGCAAAACCATCTCGAGTGGTAGGCCAAATTAGAAGGCTCATATACACCTGCCGCTATCTTAGAGCGAATAATTTGGCAGACTTTGGCTTTGATGCCCAGTGGTATGGGTCGGTTATGCTCAGTCCAGGGTACGTGCAGTATTGTCAGTATAACCACTGGTGGAAAGAAGTCAGTTCTAAGTTTACCGCGCTCTGAGTCCTCCCATGCGAAAGCCTCATTCTGTTTTTGCATGATGTCAACTAATATGTCCATTTCCGCCGTCAAGAGAAAGCCGGTATCGTGAGCGCTAAGAAATAGCGCTTTTTGTTCTTCAGTAAATTGTCCTGTCAGTTCGAAGGGTGGTGGATTTGGGTCGAGTTTTGGCAGGGTAGCCAAAGGGTCGCCTATTATTTTTTGTTCGATGCGAAATTCCTCAGGTACAGCGCTCGCTACCAGTTTTGTTTTAAGCGCTACAGGTTTATATTTCTTCTTGACCTGAACCCCTTTGCGCTTAGGAGTACTATTGTTAGCAAACGTATTATAAATAGAGTCATGGTTTCTAGCAAAACCTGATATCAAAGGTTCTTTAGAGTCGGGAGTAGAAACGAAATAAGTGTCTGTTGGAAGGTTTTCAGTAATATCTGATGCGGTAAGGTATAAGTAGGATAACGCTTCGCTAGTAAGCGACGAAGAAGAATTCAAGATTTCATGGGCTAAAGAGATATGCGATATAAAGTTTACTTGCCCAGTCCGATGGTTATAGTCCAAGATAAGTACTTCATCTCCATGATCCTCATCACTCATCTCCTTGATGGTGCCAGAAAACACTTGCACAGGTTGTCACTAATGTAAGGTTGCTTTCTCGGTCCCGGCTTCTGGAATTTTCCCTGAGGAAACATCAGTACCGTTCTCCTGACGCCAGAGTTAGGGTCACTAATAGTTAGCATCGTCTCATCTTCAGACGTCGTCTTGACTACTGATCGTGCTAAGAGGTTGAAGGGCCTTCCTAATAATAAGTTGTACACAGGCGATCTAAGAATGTGAATTTGAAGGTAAAACATAAGATTGCCAATAGCACATGGAACGTTATGGGCCATTCTCAGGGATCGATCAATTGTGCCGTTAGTGCTCTGCATATTCAGAATGATGGTCAGGTCATAAATGATGCCAAGCTTGTTAGTGACGTCAGCAGCCATTGAAATAATCTGTGATCCGCTGTCTACGATAGATTCTATCTCGCTCTTTCCATCAACTGTCAACATAATTGAGCGAATCGCATGAGAGTCTTGGGCTACAGTGAGGACGGCAGGGTCGTCGCTAGATCTTAGCGACTTAAGGTAGGTTTTGACCAGGTCAATGGACGTAGCTTCTTTGGGTGGCATGGCCTCTTCTTTGATTTCCGGTGCTACCATCTCTGTTATGTACACAAATCCAGGTAGTGCGTCGTCGCATTTGTCCACTGCTGTTACATTGTTAGCTACATTTTGTCGAGGGGTAACCACTGTACGCATCTGATTCCTGACGTCTGGTGCCACACTGCATAGCTCCCCTACTGACATCGTGACTTGACTTTTCATAATGTGATCGAATACTTGCTTGGATTTTTCTATGTTGTAGATAGGTGCCGTTGGTTGGTAGCCTCCTTCCAGCTTGTCTGGTGCCCCAAAGTTTTGATTGACAGGCAGAGCATAGTTACTGGCAAGTCCTGAATAAGGGTGCAGTGGGGGTTCCGTGCTAGCAGGTGCTTTGGCTGTTTCGGATGCGTTGTCGTTAGTGCTGGATTTCGAGGGCTTTGCTGGTGCTGGATCTGACGTAGCGCCTGAGGGTCTATAGTCCTTCAATGGTTGCTTGCTCTTTTTAATTTTGACTCCGTCAAAGACCTGATTCTTTAGCGACTTCAATTTCCTTTCTAACGTCTTGATCCTTTCCTCACGTGACAAAGTAGGTCGCTTGTTGACAGCGTTAAGCTGGAGAACCTCATGGATTAGCACCTGTTGTGGAGTTGCCTCTGCTTCCATCGTGGCTGTACTATTGAGGTTGCCCGTCGCTAAGTTTCCAGGGTTACATTGGTGCCATTCATCAATTTGTCCCTGGAAAGTCCAGTGCTCAGAATATAGAGGGATGTTAGCACCCAAGGGTAGGACTATTTTCCCGTCAGTGCCTCAGCATGCTCTTCCTTGGCATAGATACTGTTCGAGGATAGCGCAGTGACCTTGAGTCATAGTATGTCCTGCCTCGCCACAGAAATGACAAGGCTGTCACGACCCCTCCCCCCCGGAACCTCCCCGGGACACCCCCGGAGCCCCATCCGGGAACCTCTTTCGTCAACCCCACAACGCACCCCGCCCCCACAGCTGCCAACGCCACCATCACACGCATCAACGACCGCCATCAGCCGTCAACAATCGCCATCAGCCAGCCCCCCCCAGAACCCCTGCATCATGAACCCCGGGATCAACTGCCATCAATGATCGGATCACGTGGCTCACCTCCAGCCATCACACATCACGCACCACGCATTGCAACTCCCTCCGCGCCAATTGATCGCGCGTCCCCACATGCGCGATCCTGGTATACAGTCCCTGCCCGCTACTCAATGGCCCCCAGAACTCATCCCAGACACCCCGGAACCCCGAGACACGGTCCCATAGTACTTATAGCATAGTTCTCTGCTGTATTTGCTAGTCTTGATATTCACTTTGGTTATTGCATGCCCTCTTGTTTGACTGGTACGCCCTGATTGGTACGCTTCGACTGGCACGCCTGAATATTTGCGTGCTCTAAGTTTGGTATGCACTTCGCGACTCTTAAGTTACTAACTTGGTCTCATCTTAGAACCTCCGGTTCATGACTCGACCCCCTTCCAACCCTCAGCTTCTCTCAACCCAAAACCCCCGGACTTAGTCCCCTCTCCCGGAATTACCCCTGTCCCCATCTTGAACCCCGGAGTCCTAGCCCCGGAGTTCCAGGCACCCGAGTATTCATAGGTCAAGTCCGCATTGTAAGGGCGTTGCTTTCCTGGAAAGCCCCCGACTCAGCGGAACCTGACAAAGGCCCAGGTTGCATATTGTCTCGTGGCGCATTAAGGCTAGTCGAGATTAACGTTTCCAATTTGCTCATAACATTTGTGATGGCCAAGTTGACTGCATTTTCTAGGTCCTCTTTCTTGACAAAGCCCTGGTTGTTAGATACGTTGGACGCTGGTGCTGCAACAGGTGGTGCCTTTCCTCTGTTATCAGCGCTAAAAGGTCACTGGAAAGGGATGCCAGTATCCATGCCTTTCAGTATCCATTTACCCACATCAAAGACGTCCTCTATATCGTAGGGTTCCTTGGGATGGTGGTCGGACTTAAGAATCTCTAAGCGACGAGCTATTTGAGTCCATAGTGATGTCGAAATGCCTTGTTGAAACAAGCGCCTTTCCTCGTTCCTGTAAAGTTTGCCATTCTGTACTAGCCACCATGCGATCTGTTGGAAATCTTGATAATACGTAGATAGCATGCCTAACGTATAAATGCCTGATGCAAAAGTATCCTGTACCAGTTTCTGGATCTCCAGGACTGTATAACGCGTGGATTCTTTGGTGCCAGGGTACAATTTAATGATTGCCTTCTTCCATTCCTCATAGGTAAACGGTTTTGGCACCGCATCTTTTGTTAATCCTTGAAACTCATCCAGTCCTGTCCAGGATTCCACGGTATCGTAGGAAACGTATCTGGCGGCATATTCTTTCATTTGTGTGTCGTCGGTGACTCGGCAGTCACGTGGTAAATATTCCAATTCTTTGAAATACTGTGCTAGCTCGCAGGGCTTTGTTTTGTCCCATTTTGACGATGAGAAGTGGTTCCTTGGCAGCATGCGTGGGGTGTTTGCCTGCTCCATATTAGCTGGCGTCGATGTCGTAGTAGGAATAGGGGTGTTAGTGGTAGTTTTGCTTGGTGTCGTCATGGTTGGTACGGGCTCAGGTAGCTCAGAGTCGCTAGGTTCTGGCAATAGTGACCTAGACAGCTCTTCCAAAGGAGTAAGAGGCGTATGATTTTCACCTGCTAAGTACTTGAATGGTTGGGAAAAGGGGAAAAAGCTTTCAGCCAAGCTATCTGGAGCGGCTTCAAGTTCCTGGTCCAAGGTCTGCCTTGGTAGCGCGCCGGGCAAATGTGGTGATTCAGTAAGTGTTTGTTCAAATGCACTCTCCAATAGGAGGCGGCGCGGTCACTGGACTTGAGTTTCTGGCGGAATTCTGCCTTAATAGAACCCCTTGCAGTGGGCTCCAAAATGATGACGCCAACTGTGGTTGGGTGCGCTGGATGTATACGCAGTACAACGCCGTCTCCAGCACCTGGCATACGGGTTTGTGAGGAGTCCCAGCAGGGTCCTGGTGTGCTTGAGCAGAGGAGATAGGGCAATGTGCTAGATGATAGTGCCTCGGGTGCTGAGGTGCTAATTGGTAGCGCCGTCAATGGACTTATTTTGGAAATACCGGAGCGCATAGTATAAAAACTAGCTACTTGCCATGTATATAGCAACAAATCATAACCTCTTGATTACACAGTTACACTTAGTGTTCAAATTGCACTAGCATTGCCTGACTTTGTCACTAAGTTCAGCGCTAGCTTTGTCTATCTTGTCTTTGTCGTTTATGGTGCCACCTACGGGCATGCTATGCTGCACTATTCATTTTATTCTCTGTAACTTCTCCTAAACTACGATGCTTACTACTTGCTAGGTTCCTTGTGGTTGTAGCTAATGGCCACCTGTCAACGGCGACCTGCAGCACATGGGTGACGGCAACCAATGGCAACTCTAAAACTATTTAGAAATAATACAAGTTTGCTCACTTTTTGATGTAATTTAATTGGCCACACCATCCCGGGATATGGTCAGAAAATCCTCGACAGATGCCATGAGTGCTAATTCTGGCACTAAACATTGTACCATCTTTTGATAGATTTGAATGTCGGGTCTTCGTGTATCCTGTCTCATTGTCATTGATTCCTTTAGACTTCTGATTGAAGTGCCTTGGTGATTGACAGCACCAATTGCTAACTCCTTTCAGTATTGATCAGGTTTTGGTCAGAGTCACTTCCCACCGTAGTGCTAGCGCTATGAGTTCTGAGCCTCCGTGGTCTTCAAAGTAACTGAGTGGAGTGTGCTGAGGGGCTGATACTGGTGATTGAGATGAATGGATAAGTCTTGCTATAGAGCACCTGTGCTAGGGCTGCTCTGTACCCAAGGCTGGTTGCTAGAGTCTCTAGTGTGTCAAGTGTTGGTCAACCTATAATGTTCCTTGATGCACTCAGTCCAAGTAGAAGCCTATCAACGGAAGGGAGAGTCATCATCTGGGAATATAAAGACAGGCTTTGAAGTGACTGCCTGTTTGAGAGTGTCAAAGGCTGTCTGCTGTGCTGCATTCCAGTGCCAAGGAGTGTCTTTAGTGGTAAGATCAAAGAGGGGCCAGGCATGATGTGAGAAATCCTGAATAAACCTCCGGTAGAAGTTGGTGAAACATAGGAAGGCCTGAACCTCCTTCTTGTTCTTAGGCTCTGGCCACTCCGCTACACCAGCCACCTTGACTGGGTCCATCTCAGCCATTCTGTGAGAGATGATCAGTCCAAGATATTCAATCTTAGTCTGCTCAAACTTGCACTTCTCTGGCTTAAGATAGAGCTGGTTCTGGCAAAGATGTTCCAGTACGATGCGCGTAATCCGACAATGCTCCTCTAGAGTCTTAGTATAGATGAGAATATTGTCAAGGTATACGCACACAACACCTTCCGCTATGAGGTCTCAGAAAATGTTGTTCATCATGGTCTGGAAGGTGGCAGGGCTATTAGTGAGGCCAAAGAACATTACCAGAGGTTCAAAGAGTCCACAATTTGTTCAGAATGCTCCCTTCCACTCATTTCCTTCTTTGATGCGCACATTGTTGTAGCCCCAGTGGACATCCAACTTGGTAAAGTAGCACGCACCTCGGAGGTTGTTGATAAGCTCTGAAATGAGTAGTAAAGGGTAGCAATTCTTCACAGTCATCGCATTCAAGACTCGGTAGTCCTGAACCAGACATAGAGATCCATCCTTCTTCTTAATGAAGAAGACTGGAGAGGCCATTGGAGACTTTGAGGGACGGATGCGACCAGAGTCTAAATTCTCCTGCAAAAAGGCATCAAGCTCATCCTGTTCTCTGGGAGAGAGTGGGTAGACCTTGCAGCTAGAGGGCTCAGCATTGGGCGTAAGCTCAATTGCATGGTCCCACTGCTTACGCTCTGGCAGGGAGTCAAATGATGCCTGAGAGAAAACATCCTCAAAGTCTTGCAGGTGATGAGGAACTGCATCTCGGAACGACTTAGGAGCAGAGTTGGCAGCAAATGCCTGAGCTAGCCACTGGGAGGTAGTTTGGCTAGCTCTAATCTCTGCTACAGTTGGTGGAGGTCGTAACGTAGTTGCATAAATCTTATCACCTGTCTCAATAGCCTCGTCTGGAGACTCTGGGTCAGGAGCACATCCAAATTCACCCTCGCATCCATCTTCCATCTGGGCTTCACTCACTACACCTCGAATGTCCTCATAGAGGGCCTCTCTATAAGGGAACGCCAAAGGAGGAGGATTCAGTAGGTCAAGGTCTGCAAAGGGGAGGTGTCCAACTCGGCAAGCCCAGATAGCAGCATGCTCATGGACTGACTCTCTGCACTCCTCTCTAACTTCCTTGGCACATGTGGAACACTGTCGAGGGCAGCGGCTCATGCTCACCTTACCCTTGGCCCAGTCAATCTCAGGATTGTAATCACGCAGCCAGGAGGACCCAAGTATCATGTCCTGCTTTCCTAGGCTGGTAACCGCAAAGACTGCATGCTCAGAATGAGTCTCTAAATCCACCACTGAGCAGATAGATCCAGCTTCATTGAGTGTACCGTCAATGTTATAGACTGGAATAGGGTGAGAGAGGGGATGGGTAGTGAGCTGGTGTTGTTCCACATAATGGGTGTCTGGGAAGAGTCCAGTAGCACCACTGTCCAAGAGAGCTATGACTTTTTGAGTCTGCTGAGTGTCAGTTGTCTCAATCTCCACATTCAGATGCAGAGAGTTGGGAGAGAGAGTAGAAGCAACAACATAGCGACAAGGAAGACGTTGTTCCCAAGCTGGGACACGTGGTTGTTGGACAGGAGAAGGAGGAGAGGAGGTCTTAGCTGAGGCTTGGACCAAGGGGGTATCTTGTACGTCGGAGGGGGTGCATACAGTTTCAGTCAGAGAATCGGGAACAGGGAGCGATATATTAGAAGACTCTACTGATTGACATGTAAACTAATTAGCACCAGGCAGCGGAGGCATACAACTCATCTGTTGCTCTATTGAAAACCCTCCCCTTACAGAACCAAAGGACATATCCAATGGTTCTGCTACAGCTTCCACAGGACCCAAGGACTCCTCCAAAGGTTTTGCTTCAGTCTGTACATCTGGGGAGGGGTTTCCTCGAACGTCTCGGGCAGCAAGAAGCTGGAGAAGGAGCTCCTCCTGCTCTAAAGCTGAGAGATAGCACACCTCTAACCTCTGGGGACAATACCAAGCAAAGTGACTAGGCTTTCTACAGCGACGGCAGAGGAGAGGAAGGGAGGAGCGTTGATAAGAGGCATCAACATCCATAGGTACTCCAAAAGGAAGAGGACGTGCTGCAGGTACCTGAGCTGGAGGTGGAGCATGAAATGGAAGGGAGGGCTGGATGGGATGACAAGCAGAAAAGGATGCCTGTGAGGTGGAGCAAGGGGCAGTTCCACAGTGGAGCTCACGTCGTAACTCCATGAGCTGCTACTGATCATGTGCTACCTGATACCAGGTCTCAATACTTGTGTCATCAAATAAGGGGCAAACTCTGGCAAACTCTGGCTTATATAAGCGGTCTGGAAGCAGTGCTGAGTAGGCCCACACTTGTCTGAATGGTGGCTAAAGAACCAGAGCATCTCAAGGGCTGAGAGTAGTACTAACAGATAGTGTTGAAAGAATAGAAACAGTAAAATGAAATAATGTCAGAAGAAATAAGAGAATGAATGGAAGGAGAGTGAAGAGATAATGAGTGAGAAAAGAAAGAAATAAGGAGTCCCCTGACAAGTATTGGTATGTCCTTTGCTGGCATCAGAAGCTGAAAATAGCAATTAAAGATAATAAAAGAGTATGTGTTACTCAACCTGTTCATCAACACCATTCATAAGAAAAGTTCCCCCTTTCAAGAGTTGTCCAATCTGTGCTTTGACTTCTTGGTATATATGTTTCTGATTTTCAGCTTTACCACAAGTCAAATGCTCCTTATATTTTTATAGACAACATTGAAGGCTTTTTTATCTTCAATTTCCCACAAAATGTAGTAATTGCTTCAAAAACTTTTCTTCAGACCATTAGAATTAATACATCATCACAATACAAGTGACAACTTGCTATTTTTACTATATCACAATCAATTTTATGTTTTAAAGATTAGTTTGAAGAGAACTTCAAATAGTAAAAGGCTATAACATACTCCTTTCTGTCTTGTGGCCTATCTTTAACAGTTCTAGAAGGCTTCAAGAGTACTCAGGATGCCTCAAGAAAACTCTGGAGATGCTGAAAAGTGCTAGAAGATGCTAAGAGATGCCAGAAAAGAAAGTCCTCTGATATCACCTCTCTTTGAGGTGCAGCATCTTGATGCATGAGGTTAAATAGCTCATGAACATCATAGTTGCACCAAAATATTAAAAGATGCTTCTAATAGCTTGTAGCATATCAGAGTATGTCCAGAGGATTTCTCAGATGAGAGCAGATACATAGACATTCTTGAAGAGCTTTCAAGATATATCTTCAATATCATAGCTATTCCACTTTATCCACTTTACCTTGTTCTAGAGCTTGTAGTGAAACATACACCTGTTCAGGATCTTTTCCATCTCATACTCTGAGCCATCTCTAGCAAGAACTAGTAGCTGTAAAGGTGACCTCTGGAGGCTATAGCTCAGTTACACAGCTGGCAAAGGAAAATTCAAACTGTATTAGAGTATATACTAACAATATCATAATAAATTTAAAAAAAACAAGTCTAAAAATTTTCTATGCTAGGTTTCTAGAGCCTCTGAAGCATGAGAAACAACTATACAAATAGGGCAGAAAAACTTCAGACTTTGGAGATCAGGAAAGAAAACTCTAGCTTATGTAAGCAGTCTAAATGCAGTACTGAAGGGCCACACTTGTTTGAATGATAGCTAAAAAACCAGAGCACCTCAAGGACTAAGAATAGTACTAATAGATAATATTGAAAAAATAAAAACAGTAAAGTAAAAAAATGACAGCAGAAATAAGGAAATGAATAAAGAGAAAATGAAGAAATAAAGAGTGAAAGAAAAAAGACATGAGGAGTCTCCTGACAGTGACTGTTACAATCTACACTAATTTAACTCACAACTCTGGAACAACTCTGCTACTTGCTTCATTTTAGTTCTGAAACATCTTTTGCCAACCATCACATCACTCTCTGTCTTTTGGTCCCAGTTTATAATGAGAATGTTTGTTATACAAGACTTTACTTAGTTTTACTTATTATTCATATATATTTGATTATATCCAAGAGGTTATGCTTAAATAACTTCAATAGCTTTTCTCTACATACTTTAGCTAGATCTAATAGATAGATTCTGACTTACAATTCAGTATATAAAAGGCTTTGTACAGAGTGTTACATTTTTCAAGTCA
The DNA here is from genome assembly GCA_003313075.1 of Termitomyces sp. MG16. Lineage (NCBI taxonomy): Eukaryota > Fungi > Basidiomycota > Agaricomycetes > Agaricales > Lyophyllaceae > Termitomyces > Termitomyces sp. MG16. The sequence continues at coordinate 41,232 of QGOA01000798.1, forward strand.
ACTTGCATTGACTCTTGTCTTTGGCAAAGTACTCAAACTTTATGTAGGATGTTCACATCATCACTAATTGAATAACAACATTATCAGTTAATATTATAGAATTTACATAGACATAGCAATATCCATGGAAGATGCAGCAGCCAGAATAGATTCTGAGTGTCTGGTACATAGAGCACTTTACAGTGCTCTAAAAGGAGTAATAGAGGATGCCACATTATATAAAAGCATGAGTGCAGGAGTTGGAGTAATGTCAGAGACCTGTTTGCTCTGCAGGCTTGCTCAAAACTAGTCAGAGAGCAAATTAGTCTAAGCTTAGTAAGAGCTCAGGAGCTGGAGCTGATATGCTTCATTGCATCTATATAGGTGTGCAAAGTGCCAGTCAGAAATCTTATTAGGAGGATATAGCTTCATTATAGGCTGGTCTAATGTCAGCAATAAGACAGAGAATAGAGCTTTTAGTCTATATCAAAATGATCTTAGAGGATGCATCTGAAATATTAAATACAGACTGAGAGACTAAAAAATTATAAAAAAGTCTCAAAGGCCTCTACTAGGCAGAAACTAGCTATTAGAGTAGCAAAATATATTGCTATACAATGCAATCTGAGAGACAATATTATACTCAAGACTCTAGAAGAGTTTATTGAACTCTATTTTAATTTTTTTAATCAGAAAGTAAGAGAGTACCTCTAGAGAAAACAGAGCCAAGGATATCAAGTATCCTCAGCCTAAACATCTCTATTTCCAAAGGCTGAGGAGCCTTTGTTGTTGTTTCCAGTAAACAAAGCATTTACCTTCACTCTAGGCTTCACAGCAGCCTAGAGAGACTCTGCAAGACTTTGTAGCTGGACAAGCTGCATTGAATTGTTAGCAATATGTCAGATGCTATTGCACCTAATGATGCTATGTCAACCTCATAGACTTAGTTGTTGTACTGAGCCACCTAAACAAGCAATAACATAGGATAACTGAGTCATCCTATAGCAATTTTGCAATAGAGATATAAAGGATTATAATCAGTCCTTTATCAATTACCAGAGTGTAGTATTTTGAGGAAACAATGCATATGATATCTAGCAACAACAGGGAGTGCCTGTTGTTGCAACTTCTATAGCAGAAGCAGGAGGAGACTAGTATTTCTTCTAAATGCATCCTATTGGAAAGAGTGCAATCTTTTTTGAAATAGTAGTCCCAACTGCATTTTTAGTTCTACTTAATTAGACAAAGTAGAGTGGGAGATGGGACTGAAACAAATGGACACATTGTAGTCTTGCAAAGAATAGTAGGCCTCACAAATTAACAGCCACAAAAGTAAAATATGCCTTTACAGCATCAAGAGTAATTTGCCATTTCAGAAGTAGAAAAAGCTTATGAAGTTTACTATCAGACAATACATAATTGTCTCCAAGCTGAAATAGAACAGCTGTTGTCAGTACAAGTAGCCATTCTTAAGAAAGCCAAACCAAAGAGAGCAGAATTGCTCAAAATAGTTAAACTCTACTTGAGATTTTCCAAGTTCAAAAAACTTGAAGATTGGCTTGTGAGCATATGCATAAACTATGCAATAGCTCAACTAGAAGGAAAAGAAAAAGATTGTAAAAAAGTTCTTGCTCTGATAAACTACTTGAGTACTTCAGCACTGAAGTGGTACTTGCATTATATGCTGCATATCAACTAAGTGCAAAAATATTAGATGTTTGAAGACATAGTCCTCAGACTATATGATTAGTTTGTACAACTCTCAATAGTGCAGGATGTCTGAGATGCATTTTGCAAAACATGGTATAATGTAGATAAGAGAGTGCAGAGCCTCTATAATGCTCTGCTAGATCAGGCCTAAAATATGGCCATGTTTTCAGATGAATTTAACATTGCAAGAGTGCTTTTTAAAGAAAATATTCTTCAAGATGCTACTTGCTTTCATCCAAAATAGAAAACTGGCTCCTGAGATGAATAACATAGAAGAGTTTGTTTTAGAGGCTAAGCTTATAAAAGCAGTCTGAAGACTGCTGCACACTATTTAAAGAGCAACTAAAGCTGCACACTCTGTGGTAGACATCTGGCCTACAACTATGCAAATGAGTATAAAGAGAGGTAGTATATGTAAAGGCAACCTCTAGAGGCTGTGGCTCAGTCACACAGCTAGCAAAGGGAAATCCAAAGTGTATTAGAATATATACTAACAATATCATGGTAGCTACTCACCTGGCAGAGGGAGATCCAAAGAAAACAAGTTTAGAGATTTCCTATGCCAGGTTGGATGCTTCTGGGGCCTCTGAAGCATGAGAAACAACTGTATAGTATAACAAAACCTTAAAAACTCAAAAATTGCCTATACAAATAATTGTACAAATAAGGAGCAAACTCTGGCAAACTTTGGCTTATATAAGTGGTCTGAAAGCGGTGCTGAGTAGCCCACACTTGTCTGAATGGTGGCTAAAGAACCAGATCATCTCAAGAGCTGAGAATAGTACTAACAGATAGTGCTAAAAGAATAGAAACAGTAAAATAAAATAATGTCAGAAGAAATAAGAGAGTGAAGAGATAAGGAGTGAGAAAAGGAAGAAATGAGGAGTCCCCTGACAGTATAGAGCATGCCATTGTTTTTAAAACCTGTAGTAGTGCAAGCTGCAACTCTAAGGACATAGTACAGTGCTCTTAAAATCAATGCAGCAATTAAGCTTACACTTGTTATAAGAGAGCTAAGCTATAGACTAGTGACCAGTAAAGCAGATAACCTACTTAAAAATAGCATGCCTATTATGATGTGCTTGAACTGTAGCAAACTAGACTACTTCTCCTATAAATATATAGAGCCTTCAAAAGCAACTCTCTATAGACATATTCTAGCAGTATACATAATAGTGCTGTTGGATTATAAAAAACAACAAGATCTTAGTGACAAGTCTATTGTCAGAGGACTCTTTATTTCTTTTTTTCTTCACTTTTTATTCATTCACTCTTTTTTTATCTATTTTCTTATTTCTTTTGTTATTCTCTTAATTTACTATTTCTATTCTTTCAACACTACCTATTACTACTATTTGTAGTCTTTGAGATGCTCTGATTCTTTAGCTATTATTCAGACAAGTGTAAGCCCTTCAATACCACTTCCAAACTACTTATACAAGTCAGAGCTTTCCTGCCTTATTTGTACAATTGTTTATTTAGACAATTTTTGAGTTTTTAAAGTTTTGTTGTATTGTACAATTGTTTTCCATGCTTCAGAGGCCCAAGAAGCATCCAATCTGGAATAGAAAATCTTTAAACTTGTTTTTTTTTTGGATCTCCCTCTGCTAGGTAAGTAGTTATTATAATATTTTTAGTATATACTCTGATATATTTTGGATCTTTCTCTGCCAGCTATGTAACTGAGCCATACTCTCCAAAGATTGCTTGTACAATGACAAGTATTATACTTGTGACAGTGATAGTGACAGTTAGGAAATGTAAGCCCTCACTGTATATAGCAATAACAAGGATCAGAGATCTGACTCTTTTAACTGAGTGCATATAATATTAGCAAACAAGTCTGCTATAGAGTAGCAAGTGATTCTGGTCTTGCAAAGGAGTGTTTAAAAACCTAGATCAAGGTTGATAGATATAAAGCATGAACATTATGAGACTCTAGAAATACTACATTAAGGCTCTCATTATTTTTTGCCTATGTTGCAAGACTGTAGATAGCTCTACTAGCTATTTTTATAATATTGCAACTCAGAACAATAAACAGTCATTTAAATTATGGTACACAAATAACTATCAAAGTATCTAAGGAGTATTACAATATTATAATATCTATATAGACATGACAAACTTTGATTATTGGTAAGAGATAATAAAGGACTTTGCTAATGATTAAGTGATCATTAACAGAGTAGCAATTCTAACACAGAGATTAGGGTTGGACAAGTTGGATGGATGCTTGTAGTGCTTCTACACAGTTGAGAAACATCAGAAGAAAAGGCTGCTGTAACTCATAAGAGACTGTGAGTTAGACATAGTAGAAGAAATAGAAGACTCTAATATAGTGTAGATTGATAATAGCTTGCCTGCAAATAGTCTGTTTATTGCTTCTTATAACTGAGGTATAGTATTGAATTACTCTTTAAAGAGAAAAGACACAATGCATTGAAGCTTTACAAGCTTTAGAGCCTAGTTTAAGAATAAATAACAACTGTTGTGATTTAGAGCAGCTTCAAAAGTCACTAAGTACTATAAGAGGACTTAGGAGGCAAGTATGGAATAAATAATAGACTGAGTCATAGATCTATGAATGCTGCAAGAATAGAACTAAATCATAGTAGATGCAGACTGATTATAATCAGCCTATATTTTATATTAAACTGTATAAAAATGAGATATCTGAGGAGGTGTCAAAACTGCATAAGATTCAATGGCATCCAGGAAGAGGAGTAGAGCCTGTAACATTGCTTAGAGTATCAGACAAATTAGAAATTCATTTGGCAGCTCTTTAAAAAAAGTATAAACAGACCAAGTCTGGCTAAGCTGCAAACTATGTTGTTGTGCCTAAAGTAAGCCCTGAATAGTATTATTATCAGAAAAGAAAAATGAAAAAAAGCTAAGATAGCTGTAGCAGGACAAAAAAAAAGTGCTGGGCCTCTTTAATTCATCAGACAAGATGCAGTTACTCCCTTCCCAATATATGCAGAGGTTTCTAGAGTTTCCAATTGCCAATCTCTTAGAGTTTGAAAAACATGTGTTTTTTTCTGGTTCAGCTTAGCCTATATTTGTGACTTTGCACATGCCTAGAGCTAGTAGAGATTTCATAACTTACTGGTGTTGGCTCACAAAAGCAGAGATCTAAAAGCATTGCCTGTTATTGAAGATCCAAAAAATATGTACAAGAAGGTGCAGTGAAGAGGAGGACATGGAAAAATATTTAGAAAGAGAGAGACATAGCACTCAGAGCCTAGAAAAAGATGGAGAAAGAAGTAGCAAGTCTGAGAGCAAGGCTAAAGCAAGAGAATAAGTGGGCATCTGAGGTCAAGACATAGAATGTAATGGTAGCAAAGCTTTAGAGACTTCTAGAGAGTATAAAAGCAGCACAGATGAGCCTGGTGCATAAGAAAAGTTGGCTAGTAGAAAGTATACTTGCTGCTTAAAGAGAGGCAATATATAAGTAGCAGGTTAGTTTTCTCCAGTTTTCTAGCTGATTAATATAGACTAGATATAAGAGCACTGCTCCTGCTGAATAGAGGCACTCCAGCTCATGTACTTATCTAGCAAGGACTGTCATTATTGTTTAATCTTTTTCCAGTAGATATTATATAGGAGGTAGACTAGCTGGAGCATCTGTTGATAGCACATCAGAAGCACAACTCCATTGTTTTAGATACATAAATAGAGACAGTAGCAGATATTAGAAAGCCCCTTCCCTCATATGACAAGAAGGCAGTAGTGCTCTTGGCTTTTATAGAGACAGCAATAAATGTGGGCTTATATCAGGAACTTCTCATTTCTTCTTTCTTTCACTCTTCATTTATTTCCTTGTTTCTTCTATCATTGTTTTACTTTTCTGTTTCTATTTTTCCAACAATATCTATTAGTACTACTTTCAGCCTTTGAGATTCTGTGGTTCTTTAGCTATTATTCAGACAAGTATGATCTTTGAACACTATATACAGACTGCTTATATAAGCCAGAGTTTGCCAATTTATGCAATTGTTTATTGAGTCAATCTTCAAGTTTTTTAAGAATTTGTTATCTTGTACAATTGTTTCTCATGCTTCAGAAGCCTCAGAAGCATCAAGCCTAGCATAAAAAATCTATAAACTTGTTTTTTTAATTTTTCTCTGCCAGATAAGTAATAATTATAATATTGTTAGTTATATACTCTAATATACTTTAAATCTTCCTCTGCCAGCTTTATGACTAA
>QGOA01000801.1:0-36524 GCA_003313075.1 Termitomyces sp. MG16
TACCATGCGACTGAACACTGCTCACTAAGGTTGTTACTCAAGCTCATGAGGTTGTTGGTCACTTTGGAACCAACAAAACACTAGAATACCTGAGGCAATGGTACTGGTGGCCTCAGATGCAGAAAGAAGTGATGCAGTTCTGCCAGTGGTCAAAGACCAGCAATAGGAAGCCAGCAGGGAAGTTGCATTCCCTGCCCATCCCGACAAAGCCGTGGGACTCCATTGGAATGGACTTTGTTGGCCCATTCCCTGAGTCCAAAGGGTATAACTACCTTTGGGTGGTCATTTGCCGAATGACGAGTATGGTACATTTGATACCAGTGCACACGACCATTACGGCATCCGAGTTATCCTGGATCTACTTGAAGGAGATTGTAAGGCTACATGGCCTTCCAAGTTCGATCGTGAGCGATCGAGACACCAAGTTTACATCTCACTGGTGGCGAGAACTTCACAAGCTCCTGGGAGCTAAACTACTCATGTCTACCTCGTTTCATCTGCAGACGGATGGACAGACAGAGCGAGCAAATAGAAGTATTGCCCAGATCTTTCGTACGGTGGTCCGACCGGACCAACGTGACTGGGTGGATAGAATACTGCTAACTGAGTTCGCGATCAACGCGAGTGTGTCTGAGACCACAAAATATGCACTGTTCGAGCTCAATGGAGGTTACATGCCCTCCATGCTGCGCGAACTAAAGACAGACGGAGTCGTTTACAAGGGGGTAAAGGACTTTGCACAGCAAGCATTGGCGAATCTAGCCAATGCACACAACGCTATCATTGCCGCGCGTGTTATACAGGCACAACATGCAAATGATAGGCAAAGTGAGGAACCAGAACTAACGCCTGGGACGTTAGTGTACCTGTCGACGGAGAACTTGAATCTTCTGAAAGGAAGAGTGAGAAAGCTGTGTCCAAAATTCATTGGACCATACAGAGTCTTGGTCGCGGAACCAAGCACGTCGAACTATGTTCTGGAGCTGCCTGCAGCTCTGCAAGCACGTCGGATTGTGCCTAAGTTCCACGTATCGTTACTTAGGCGGTATAACGCAAACGATGATGCTATGTTCCCTAATTGGGTGACTCCTGAGCCATATGATTTCGGTGCCAGTGACGAACAAGAATGGTTTGTCGAGGACATCCTGGGCCATTGGTGGCAGGAAAGAACGCACCTCGAATTCAAGGTGCGATGAAGTGCGGGTGATACGACATGGGAGTCGTACCACACATGTGCCAAGTTGGCAGCGTTGGATCGGTACTTAGAACTGCAGGGTGTGAAGCGCCCAAATCAGCTTGCTAAGCGCTCACATGCTTAGACTGATGGCAATGATAAGATGTAGGCCGGATCAGTCGGATCTCGGATCAATTGAGTATCTGATCTGGATCAGATCACGATTGTTCCGGATGGATAAGATAGAGATTGATCTATCTGATGAGATAATACAGATCGTGATGCGGAGTTGACGGTCAGATCAGGTTATGTAACCTGATGATGGGGAATTTAGTGTGTTTTTTCCCACTGACACGTCGACATTTTCATAGTACCATGTCGTACCCTTACCAGCGTACGACCAGCGAGCAGCAACCTCAGAACCCACAGGGTTCTGGAGGAGGGGGGGATCGCCCCCAGCAAAACATTCAGCAGCCTGTAACGACGCCGACTGTGGCGTCGTATCCAGTAGTGTCCCAGTTTGGGCAGAACCCAGCCCAATTTGGACAACCTCCGCAGTTTTATCTGCCGTTCTTCCAGATGCCGTACTTTCCAGGACCAGCTGGTCCTGGACAGCAGATGGGGGGACAGGTTATATGGGGAATGCCAATGCCGATGCAGCAGATGCAGACCCAGAGTGCAAGTACACTCCTTTCGGATGAGAAAGCACTAACTGCACCACAGGTAGCACTCATGGATGTGGACGATGACGCGGGGCGTCAACAGCAAGTAAAGAGCAAGGTGGTGCAACCTCGACGACAGCAAGAAAGGACGCCGCCCCCATGAGAGATGTATAGAAGAGACCGGAGGCGATTGCCTCCAAGGAGTACTGGGGCATGAGGAGGCGGGCCTCGGGAAATGGTTGGGCGCAGACGGGATGAGCTGGCAGTGAGGACGCAAAATCGAGGTCAACCCCGACCTCGAACACCGCCTCGACGGGCCTCTCCGTCACCCTGTCGTGCACCATCTCCGCGGCGCTTCTTGTACATGGAGAAAGGAAAAGGAAAAGAGATCGGAACGCCATCAGAGGTGTTGGACCCTCAGGCAGAGGCAGTCTGGAGATGCCTCATATCTGCCGGCCAGCGAGTACCACCGGAGTCCACGTTTTTGGCAGATCCGGTGGCTCAGGTGGTGATTATGGGCCTGCTCAATGAGATCATTATGCTGCAGCAGCGTAACGACAATACAATTAAGACATTCACAAACGCTATGAAGAAGCGTCCGTCGTCATCGGAGGAGCTACCTGAGGCAAAACGCCTCAGAGCGTGTGATGCAGGACCGGAAGTTGGGGTGCGGGAATCTGGAGAACTCACTCCGAGCCCGGCCGAGTTACATGACGAGCTGGTGGAGGTTGACAATAGTTTACGAGGACTGTCCTCGTCAACACATGCGCCTTCCCAGCAGTCAGGGGCAAAGCGGCAGGATGAGGTGGTCCTGTCGGAAGTGGAGTTTGGAGCAGATGTCCCACGAGGAGCAGACAGAGTTGTGATGCGGTTCGGAGCAGTGGTGCAGTTTGAGGCACCACTGAGGGCGTATGCGTCCGCGGTCCTCATAAAGGACACGAGGACGGACACCGAGGTCGAAGGGCGACTCCTAACGTTGGCTGCACTCGGTCTGAATGAACCGAGCGACGGGAGTGATTATGGGGAGTCATCGGATGAGACCCCCTCAGAAGGAGAAACCCCCACTAAACGCCGAGTGCGTTTAGACAAGAAACGCAAAAAGGAGGCTCGGAGGAAGCACGAGGCCGCCTGGCAGGCAAAGGTCGATAAAGACCAGGAGGAGCAGGCCACAGGCTGTATTCCTGATGGCCTCGGGGTGTTTGTCAGCAGGACGTCGGTGGAGCGTTCCAACTGGTTCTACGGCGGGGCACTCGACCGCCATTTTTATTACTCCCGGCTCACCAATACGATATTTGTGAGCGATGAAGCCTTGGCCGCAAAAACGCACAAGGAAGAAAGGGGAGAGAGGTATTACCATACCTCAAAGGAGTTGAATCGAGTGGTACCGAGGGGATTCCCGATGAATCTCCAGCAGTTGCGAAAGCTTTATGAGCTTTTGCAGAACAAGTTTACGTCAGTGTCTCTACGCACTGAGGCCTATTATCTGTTGTGCAAGTTTCAGCGCATCAGTATCAACTATTATATGTCAGTGAGGGATAGGACGATGACTCTGGTGTGTTCACCAGAATACGAGCACATTTTGCCCCCTCTGGATCTATCATCCCACCACATGAACATCGCAGTCATGCCGACCCCAGACGGGTACCTGCAATGGAAGGACCGAGCTGGAAGACCGTTTTTTACGCTTTCCGGGTTTGATTCCGAAGGTGTACGTTTCACCTTCGATCTGGACAAGCTGGCGCAGAACGTACTTTACTTCTGTCGGCCAGGAATGATGAATTCGGTGTACGGCATTGCAGTGGATCGTGCGTATTGCATTCACTGGCGTACTCTCCTGGGCCATGCCTTGACGCGTGGATTGTCCCCTTCGGGAAGAGCTCGCGGACGATTTGCAAGGCTGTTGGCCTTGATTCTGGCGCGTCCCGGGTTGTATCGGGAGGCGGTCGCTGATTACGATGCCGCCAACCCTAGTACCCCCTTCGAACCCATGAGCTGGACCGACGTCCAGTTCTGACCCCCATATTTCGACACAGCTAGTGCTGTCAACATCACCGATGCTGACGTGCTTCACGCCATGATTGCCAATCACATACCTCTAGAGTGGGTAGACCACGCCTATACTTTCGGCATGGTCTACCTCGAAAACCAATTCCTTGCAGCTACAGCCTCCATTGACCAGTTCCACGAGGTCGACGATGAACGTCATCGTTGACTGGATATCTATGGAGAGCCCCCAGCCATCACGCGGTGGGACGACTGGCGACTGCCCACGGACGATGATATGATTTGTCTCCACGCACTACTCGCCCGCGAATCCGATCAAGGTCATGAGTACCTTGAAAGTGGACTGTATTATCTGGTGGGGATGAACCCCAACCGTCGAGATTTATGGCAACGCCGTTCTCGACATGGGCCATATCCCCCCTCTCCGTCTCACCCTTCAACGTCAGTTCAGGCTCCTACAGCCTCAACATCGTCGGGCCCCGTCGCCTCATCACCCTCGGTTAACGTCGACACTGAGATGAGAATCGATACAGTCCGCGAGTTGTCGTGTCCTCCGTCTGCGTAATTATCGTAGGCGGTTCATCTCTTTTCAATTCATACTGCTGGTTAACGTCGGCGTTGTATTTTTTGACAAATGACTTGGACATTTTCGAGCCGTGGAGGACCAGCGTTCCTCCACATTGACTTAATTAGTGACCTGGACAAAAAATTGTCCCTCCTTACACCGAGACTGGTTACCAGTCTCAAAGGGGGGCATGTAACATATTATACTTCGTTAATTAATTAATATACACTTATATTAATTAGTTATTATTACTTTACATACATGCTGGCTGCCTTACATAAGGCAGCCAATTTTACTGTCATACTTCATAGTACTAGAATTGACTATCGATCTGGTTCTGTTGGTGTGACTGTAAGGCTAAGCAAAACTTGACATTGTTTCATCTGGACTCCCACCTCCGTCACCCCAGTGGAGATCATCAGGAGTATGAGCGGCAGCCTGGTCATTACTTCCTCTATCCCCTGGGGAGTTGTTGCCGTTTACCTGTGAAAGAATGCTGTAGTTAGTTGTTATGCTTATTACCTTGTACTTGTTATTCATGATTGTTGAGTTGAGTTGAGTTTGTGTTGTGTGGGGGGGTGTTTGTGTGCTCCTTTCTCGGTTGCTTGAACTCTATTGTAGTTCTGTCTCTTTCTTTTTTTCTTTTTTTCTTTTTTTTTTTTCTTGGGGAGGGAGTCACTATATTTCGCACACTTATTTCCTGGATCTAGTCTGAAATCTGTATTTACGCGTGACCTCGGCCTCTTTGTGAGTATCCAGCTCCCCTGCCCCTCATGAAGCCTCGGTAGTTGGGGTAGTTCCATCCCCTGCGAGGGCCATTCATCCTTCGAGTGTTTGCCCTGTCCCCGTCATCGTCGACAAAGTCTGTCGTGCCGGCGGTATTTCCATGTCTATTGGGGCGGTAGCCCAGCCACCCAGGCAGCTTTGAGAAGGGGCAGTTGTACGAGTCATGGTCTGTCGACTTACATCCAGTGCATATTGGTTGCTCATCTGCTCTAGTCAGCACGTGTCTCTTGCCGAATGTGAGAGTTTTAAATATGCATGCCCTCATCTTCCTTCGGAGGAGCTTGTACTCATCCTTGTCCAGGCCAGGGTCCTCTATGAAGTAAAGATTCCAACACCTGACAATGTTTGCTCGTTGCTTTATTGGTAGGAAGGAGGCTCGGATATTAAGGACTCTATCAAGTTCGTCCTCTGCGGTTTGTATCGAGTGGCTTTCAGCTATCGCCCAGATTTCAGGGGACATACGGAAGGTTCTCTTTGCGAGCTCTTCTACAAATTCTCTGGCCCCCTCCGTGTTGTTGTAGGTGAGGCCTTTCATCGTGAGTATGTAGAGAGATCTGGGTGGGTTGCGGGGGAGGAAGAAGATTGTCACTTCAGTGGTCACTACAACCTCCATGTCAAGCAGCCTCAGCGCTTGCTGCGAGTCTAAGCCCACTATTAGGAGGTGGTATGGGTGCAGATATCGGTTGTCATCTGTTGGGGGGAGGTCCTGGTCCAGGAAGATTGCTGCTACGCTTTTGTCGTGCTCCATGTACACCAGCTTCTTGATCACGTTTTTTATCATATCTCCAGCTCTCATCTTCCCAGCCTCTGTTGGCTCATACTTTGCCCTATATAGGTGTGCCCATATTGCATGCTCAGTGATGTTCTCCCACTTACTTAGAGTTTCTGCAGCAATGTTGAAAGCCGGGTGCGCTGCCAGGTATACCTTTGGCCACCCTCCGGGGGGGGTAGCCGTCCTGCGGAGGCCTTTCCCATTTGTCGTTATGTCCTCCTCTGTCGTCTTGAACCATAATTCTGGGTCGTTTTTGTCGGGATCTTCCCCATCTCTCGTTCCACCATGGTCCTCGCGGTTCGGAGTTGATAATTTCGTTGGGCTCCCCTCTCTTGGGCCGTCCCTTATCCGATTTTGTGCTGTCTGCTGGTTTGGTTTAGTTCCGCATCCGTAGCTGACAGGTGTGGGCCTCTCACCATCTGTGGCACTTTTTTCACTACCGCCTCACGGGTGGTTGTGGCCTGCATCTTGGGTTCAGCCTTTGGGGTGACACTCATTTTGTGCGGGCCTTTTGCCGGGGTGTTCTCCTTGTTGGTGTAGTCGAGGGCGGAGACAGACAAGGCTGGGCTTGGGCTGGGTTGTCCCCAGTGTTCGCCCTCATCACCGCTCATGTCACTCCCTTCCACCATTGCTTGGCGCTTTGGCAGTCTTTCTTTTATGGGCGAGTCTGAGTGCGTGCGTTTGTTGGAGTCCTGGAGGTTTCGGGTGCTTTTCTTCACCTTTTTGCAGTTCTTTTTGGGCGTTACAGTCTGCCACCCATCCCGCACTGTATTGTTTTTTTGTAGCAGAGCATTTACATCTTCACTTGCCCGTCCTAGGGTGTTATCCACCTCGATATCCATCTGCCTGTCTTGGTCCGCCTTTCTTTCGATTTCGGTCTGTTCCTGCATGGACATCGTTGGCATGGAGGATATGGGGAATTCTGGGGATGACTCCTGGGGACTGTCCACTTGCATCTTCTCCGGCTCGTATAGTTCCTGCTGTGGTTTATGGCCTGGGGACCCTGTTACGGCTTCAGCGTATGATCGCTCTGAGAGGGGGCTTGAGGATCTTTCCATTTGGTGTTGGTTTGTGCTCTTAGTTAACGCTTTTGTGTTGTGCCGGGGGGGTATTTCCGTTTTCTGGCTGTCTACGGGCCTGGTCGGGATCACTCATGATTTTGCACAGTAGTCCTATATGTTTTCCCTTTGGTACTTAGGGTGTCTTTTTAGTCGCGGTTTCCCCGTCATCTCTTATCTATGTGTATGCTTTTTTTGCATAGGTGTGGGCCCTCGCTTTTTGTGGCTTGTCCCTTCACCGCGATCGGCTTTTATTCCGATTTGTGCCGTTTTGCACTTTGCCCAGTAGTTTTGGGTTTCTTTTAGGGGGGAGTTCTGTACTCCGATACCAACTTGAGTGTATTTCTGTAATAGCATCCCTCTGTGGGTGCTGTGCGCTGGGTCTGCCAATGGCGGTAGAGGTGCTCTGTGCACGTGCCTCTCCGGTTACCATGGTGGTGGTCCGGGTTCAAGTTGCCCCCCCAACTCATCTTTGTCTTCGCAACTTGCAATTACATCTATTAGCACCGATATGTCCCCTGCCGCCATCACAACTAGTATCGCGACCCACGCTCATTAATAACGACCTACTTCATGATCACTTGTGCGAGATGCACGAGATCCTCTCAAATTCGATTTGCTAGTGCTCCAGACATTTTTTTGTAGGCCAGAGCTGGGCTGGAAAGTCGAGCCCCATGGCTGAAGTATATGAGTGTCCATGTCTACGCGTTACTGTCGTCTTGGGCCTGGTGTAGGGATTATGTATACTTCGAATTAGTGATCTATTCATCTGGACATTATAATATTAACTCCGAAACGAATCAGAGATGAACAGAAGAAAACTTGTGAAAAAATCCAGGATAGGGCTTGATCGAGATGTGATCCGGAAGCTGTGTATTGCTCTGTTTGATATGGTGTTGATCCAGCTGGTTCCCTTGCAAAGGTGTGACTGACTACATACATACTCTTGTGTATCCTTCGTCGGAAAAATAACAATGGAGACGGTGCGGAAACAAGCTCCCAGACTTCCAAGACCAGCTGCACGCTACTGGAAGGGAAAGGCGCCTAGAGGAGCTGTCGAAGTTGACTCCGATACTGATAATGAAGATGCTCGTTCCATGGAGGAAGATGGCGATGTTGCTGTCGGGGGAGAACAGGACTTCGCTGCAGAGGAAGAAGACCAAGATCTTCCAATGCGGGCAGACGTGAAGACAATTGCAAAGTCTATGAATGTCACATTGAAAGATGTCAATATTTCCAAAGACGGCAAGGTCATTGTTGCAGGGAGAGAGGAATCTGGGAGAACAGCTTTGGAAGAGGGTGAGTATTTCATCTATATCTCTGACGAAGCTCATCGTTGATTCAATAAATGTATTATTCATCAGATTCTGAGGAAGAGGAGGAGGAGGAAGAAGAAGAAAAACCTCACATTATTGGTGCTCCAAAAGCTGAATCTGACGAAGTATGTTCCATGGTATGGTCATTATATACCACAACCTGATCATGATGGAAAATCTAGTCTAGCGAATATGAAACGGACTCTGAGGAAGAAGAGACACCTCAGTTGAAATTTAGGCCAGTATTTGTGCCAAAGTACGTGTTCTTGACCTCCATATCAATTTAGCTGCCCTAACGCCTTGATCAGGCGTGCTCGTGTTACTATTGCCGAAAAAGATGCACTTTTGGAATCTGAAGAAGCAGATAAGAAAAGGGAGCTGGAAGCGGAAGAGAGGCGAAAACAGAGCCATGACTTGGTTGCTGAAAGTATAAAACGAGAACTCGCGGAAAGTACGCTGTTTTCCATTAAGTGATGCCAGTCCATGACACTCATTTGTATTCTCTCAGAAGAGAAAGAAGAAGACGTCAATGATGTTGATGATACTGACGGTCTTGACCCAACGGCTGAGTTTGAAGCTTGGCGGCTACGAGAACTAGGAAGAATCAAGAAAGAGAAGGAGGAAGAAATCAGACGTGAGGAGGAACGTGAGGAAGTCGAACGGCGAAGAGCAATGCCAGAAGAGCAGCGAATGAAGGAAGATGTGGAAAGGGCGAATAAGCTACGCGAGGAGAAGCCGAAGGGACAACAGAAGTTTTTGCAGAAGTATTGGCACAAAGGTGCATTCCATCAGGTAGGTAGGCTGTTTTCCATAATAAAGATCATCCTGAACATCTGTCAGGACGATGAAGTTCTCAAAAGACACGACTACACAGCGCCGACAGAATCAGCTGTAGACGTCTCAATGCTACCGAAAGTCATGCAGGTAAAGAATTTTGGTAAACGGAGTCGCACAAAATACACACATCTGGTCGATCAAGACACAACTCTCTCGACTGGTGGATTTGGCGGCACAAACTCTATCAAGTCAGGGGGGCATTCTACTGATGTCGGAGGGTGTTTCACATGTGGCGGTCCTCATTTAAAAAAGGGTTAGTCCGATAGGTTATTTAGATCATACTCAAACGTTCCATTAGACTGCCCGCAAAACACTGGACCGCTCACAGAACGAGGTGTCTTGGGTGCAAATGTAAACTCGAATGGGTCTCGTCGGTGGGAAAATCCTCCCGAAACGCGGTCATGGCACGAAGATGGCAATGTTTCTCGGCGTAATGCAGGATGGAAGGCAGATCGAGATCCAAGCAAAACAGATAGTCGAAGGGACGACCGCTATCGAGACGAACGTTACCAAGGCAAAAACGACAATCGACGCGTAGTGTCGAAGGACTATGACAAGCGTAGTTCGCGACGAAGATCTCGCTCGGCTTCCCGCTCTCGGTCACCGTATCAGCATGGGAACAGGCGAGAATATGACAGAAAAGAGAGAAGACAACCAGAACGATCAGCTGATGGATATAAACGGCGGCGTCTTGACTAGGATTTGATTTCAAGGAATTTTCGTAGTGAATGTATTGTGTAAGTTTACAGTGATGGTACGTAAATTGGTATGTTATATATTACAAATAATGAACCAAGATGTGGTATAAGAGATGTACAAAAAGCGAAAGATCATTACAATTAAACGAATGCAAGAAGTTTAGAAGCGCTTTGTTGGTTTAGTATAGACGTGGATTGACTTTTCTCAGTCGTGTACTTCGGCTGCCGGAGTGATCAGCACACTTTTGAGAAGTTTCTTGCATACCTGAAACGATAACTTAGGACATGCCAAGTGACGCTCACTTTTAAGACCCTAGCTCCATTGCCACCCTAATCACATCTCGAGTCTCGCAGTTCGAGTAAAGCCTCAAGGACTCCTATCACTTTGAGCTGACAGAGAAATTATTAGATTCAAAAAGAACAATCAGGACCAGAAGGTTTACATATGACATGGTATAGTTTACTCCTCGTTCAGCTGTTTCAAGGTTCTGTGATTTTTCCGTCTTAGGGAGAGTAAGTAAGATAAATAGTTGTTGGCTCACTAGGCATATTGAAGGAGCACAGTGTAGGCGAACAGCCACCCTCCTTTCAGGCTTGGATGGAGGTCTTGCTAAGAAACGAGAGCTATACTCAAAGATGGACTCTTCAGAGAAAGAAAAGGACATGAAAGATAGGAATAAATGGTAGCGATGGTCCAGCTTAAAAGGCGAGACGCCACATCGAAAGACGTCCTCTCTAGAACCTTAAAAATGAGGGTCCTAAGAGTCGGAAGAAGAATACACGGCGTTTACCTTATTTATTTGAGTTCCTGTCAGGACGCTTGGGAATATGTGACATACAAATGAGGCCCCCCAAAAACCACAATCTCCACTTCTATAATGGGCGAAAATTCAACTCTGACAGCCTACAACGAGCCTCTACAAGGCCAAGTTTCGATAATCTTGCAGGACCATGCACCAGAGTCGCTCACTGTAACAACTGCGGCACGGACATCAATTTGTGTCATCGAGCTATGACCTTGCCTTTAACACGTGGACATTGATCGGTGAAGCGCTTACCCAGAAACTCTTGCTATAGCGGTCGCGAAGGTAAGGAACCCGAGGTGTATCATCGAAGGAGATACTCCAGGGGGGAAACTATTCAGCTGGAGTCAACTGGAGAAAGGAATATCGATAATCCAAACGCCAACTGAACCATGCTTGATGGAAAGGGAAACTGCGCTTAAGGCTTCTTGCAAGGCCGTGCTTCGTGACCAAGGGGCTCTGGCACCTTTACACACGAATCATCAACTCCTTCGAATGAAACGCAACAATAGCGTTGAACATTGGCACATAATTGTTGACGGCCATTGCCGTGGGAGGGAGATCAACTTCGACGCCCTATTTAATGGAACCACGAACGACACAGCTTGTGGAACCTGGCCGACACTATCATGAGGTGGAAAGTGTTGCGACGATCTTTGCCAACATTACAATGGCGTGGAAAACGCCGACACAAGAACGGAATTGTGAAATACTTTCTGGCGTTTGTAAGCATTGAAGCAATTCATATCCACCTTTTCCAGCTCATCGGCACCGGCGCTTGGGAAAAGATCGGGTCCAAAATCTTTGCTTGCGTCCATCGAGTCATGAATACACCCGCTGTCGCATCGTGCCTTGTCAATCTGGTCAATGCGCCCATTACCATTTATGGATCGTTCGGAGGGCGCGCCATGTCACGCGTCAATGTCACACAGCTTGTGAGTCATTCCGATGGCAGTCAATCCATAACACAGCTGAGACTTGAGACAAAGACGGTCATTTCCGATGTCGTGCTCGAGCGGCAAATGATAGAGGACGCCGCGTGTACCCAAAGACAACACAGGAATCATCGAGAAGCTTCTTCAACTCGACGAACAACATCAAGCATGAAACTGCCACAAAGTCAAGATTCAAGTAACCTATGGCAAAGAGTTTGACGTCTCGAAACGTGATGAACTGAGCCAGCAATTCAAGTAACAGTGCTCAGGGCCGACCACTAAGTCTGAATATTCCAAGGCGATGTCTCATTTTCGCCTCAGGCAGTCGCTCTATGCGCTCTTTGTCTCGAGGATAGCAGCAAACTTCGGGCGGGCCTCAAGCTAGAAATTTTCCAGCTTCAAGATGTAATTCACAATCGGCCTGTGCGACGATACCCGAAAGGGACAATGGGCCACCGTCTTTGAACTGGCGAATTGAGCTCGAAATACCAAGAAATGCAATGTTTCCTCCATACCTGGTGAATTAGCACTCGATACTCTGCTATGATCAACCTTCGAGATTGGGGCCATAGACTCGGATGTGATGAAACGTTCTCCATTTTACAGCACTTGATTCCTCTCAGGAGCGTTGGGTTGTAAGACAACGAAGACAATGTAAATGTGCGCCCTGAATTGCATTATGTTTCTTCCTTGTCCTATATCCTGGGAAGTGGGTACTATAATCAAAACGGCCAGAGGCGAGGAAGACAAAAACGCAGAGAAACCACTCAGTCACTCTTGAGCATCCAATAAAGTCCTTGTCTCCAACCGGCTTGTGCAAATGGACCTTTGTGCTCCACAAATCCAGCTTGCAGCAAGAATTTCCAATGTTGACAAAAAAAATATCCTTGAGTGAATCGAGACTCCTGCAGTTTCTGGGACGTGAATGAGCCTAGAAAGGATTCCAACGTATTCTTTTTGGCGGTGCAATTGGCAGACGCCCATTTCCCCATCTCCCAGCATGCTGGGCGGAACTTTGTCCGAGGACCGCCTTCTGCCTGCAATTGCAGGGTAAACCCTGCGACGAGAGGGATCGGACCTCCACGTTACCAACGTATTCTTTTTGGCACACCATACTGCCAAAGGCCCACGAAGAAAAACATGTGGCTGTCCAGGAATTATATGATTGCAGCTGAGAGACAATTGCCTGCAGTTGGACGGAATACATCCATAAATTTGAACAAATTCAGAGGTCTACTCCGATTCCCGTTCAATGCCACCGTGACTCTGCAGTACCCGTAGACTCGACATTCAAATATTCAACATTTAAACGTTTCCTTTGGCCTTATTGAAACATCGCTATCTCAGTTATTTTGGTTTGCAAAGACCACGTTCTCGGACCCGCTATTCGCACACAATCATTATGGACAGACAGTCCTTTTGCTCATTTCAACACTGGCCAGGCCGTTTGCCGACTATGTCTTCAAGATTGTCAAAGAACACCGACATGTCTGTATTCTTGTGTTTTTGTTCTCAATGTCCCCCAGTCTTGTTTGACATTTATTTTGTTGATTTGGGATTTTGGGAGCTATTAAATCTGTCAACCTTCTTATGGGTTTGGCCCCTACTTTGAGCGGACTACACGATCCCGAGGGTTATCGAAATTAAATCTCATGGTACGTCGTTGCCGTAGGCTCCCTAGTTCAGTGCTAAAATACTTTACAACACGGGACATGACTTCTTTTCATGACGACTACAGACCGCGGATATATAGTACCGCAACAACATATGCATTGCTTTTGACGAGCGAATTCAGGCCATGGCTTGTTTCGCACAAAGGAAAGAAAATAACCGTGCAGTAGGTTACGACGGCTTATCTGAAGAAGTTTTCGTTCAATTTTAAATTGTGTTGTTCCAGTATAGATTCATGTCGTCCAGGAGGTATTCATGAGCACGTATTTTAGTCCATTTCTTGCTTCCAATGATGATAGGCATCGGACGCCCAGACTAATATTGGCATATCTTATCTATCACTTACATTTTCTGTTAATCTGTTTGATGTTCAATCACCACTCAATTCTTTGACAGTGGTTCACTACTTTCTAACAGATAATCTGGTCATCGAATTATACGAAGTTATACGAATCAAATGTCCTGGTACCCGTAGATTGGGGTTTGAAATATGTACTCAAACCTACTATCCAGTCATTAGCATTTGCCGAAGTACCGTGTAACTGAAATTCTCTACTTCCGGTTCTCACTACAAAGATTTTTAATCAGTACAGCAGCGGTGCGCCTTCCTATCATTCGTCAGGTGCCAGGACTATTTGCTTTGGGTGAGGTCAGTATATGAGAATATCGATGGCCACTTATCGACCATCGATGATGTGCGATCAATGCTTTTTTTTTGATAACATAATTTTGCGTGGACGACAGACGATAATTGGCAAAGGTACGTCGATTGAGGTACATACTTCTAATTGGTGGACTAAAAGCAGAAAAATCCAGGCTGCAGCTATTAAAAAACCTCGAATCCGGCCTGTTATTAATTACCCTTCTCAGCTTTTCCACCCCTTAAACAACGAGAAAGTCGAATTTAACACCCTTCTGGAGTGTTCATGGCCCGTCAAGTCAAAATCGCAGTTGTTGGCAGTGGTCTGGCAGGTCTGACGGCCACCTACTTGCTGAACAGGCCCGTTGCTCAGGAATGCGACGTCGAATTTGAAGTACACTTATTCGAGAAGGTGGGTCGAGCTTCGTCCATCTGTGGTGGCATTGAAAACATATTGTAGCTAGGCACACATGCTCGGAATGGACTCCTCGTCCGTATCGTTGCCTGCTTCGGAGTCTGAAGCTATTGAGGATGCATGGAGGGTGGATGTGCCCATGAGGTCTTTCCAAGGAGGTGATAACGCTCATTATTCTACCCAGCAAAGGTACTTATGCTGAACGTGAACAGGATATTATCCCCAGCTCATTGCACTGTACACCCGCCTGGGAGTTGTATTTCGTGAAGCAAATTTCACGTACTCGTTCTCATTGCTCAGTCCGCCTTCGTCCACTCGGAAACGGCAAATTAATGCGACTGTTATTTATAATGGGTCGTCTGGTTGTGCAGGCCTCAGCATGCCGTCGATTTTTGATGAGCCATACTACCTAAGCAAGGGTAAGGGTTTCCTTACACGTGCATTCACGAGGGTATGGACGGTGGGCTTGTTTGTGCTCTTGACGCTGTATATTGCGGTGTGTTATGTGCGAATGCTCTCGTATTCTCTGCCCTTCGCGCGATCGAAAATAATCCACAAAATGACTTTCGAGGAATGGGCGAAGTGGACCATACCGACAAATATATTTTCGAGGTGGACCGGGATCGATCTAGCGTGGAAAGATTATACCCAATCTGTTTTACTTCCGTTGTTTTCTGCGGTGTGTACAGCTCCCGAGGAGGATGTGTTACGACACCCCGTCGAAGAATTCCTTGGTACGTCTAACTACTCTAACTTTATCCCATCCGATGACCCGCTTGTAGATTATATCTGGTTAACGTTGGGCACCCATCATTACGTCGTGATACACGGAGTGCGTGAAGTTGTGGCAAGGTTAACGGCTTCGGCACAAAATATCCATTTGGCTTCAACCATCACATCCATATCTCCTGATCCTGATGATTTAAACCTAAGCACTATCAAATGCGATACACCCAAGGGCCCTCGAGTCCACAGTGGATTCCACCACATCATATTCGCGACGCAGGCAACGCGTGCTGTACCATTGTTGAAATCTTATCGTGATGCTCTCCCTCGTACGAGCTTAAAGTACCAAGCTGTCGATGCTCAACTGCAATGCCTTGGAAAATTCAAATATTGCTCGACTATCGTTATAAATCATACTGACCCGACATTGCTCCCCGATAATCCGAGGGATCAACGCGACTTGAATCTTATATATCTCGACCAGGACACAGTGACAGATCAGGAAAAGAGCATCTTCGATTGGAGCGCGATGACGGTTCCACCATCGTATACAATGGCTACACATGTACTGCGCCGACCAGATGGATACCCGACACATTTACCCCCGGTTTTCCAAACTACTAACCCACTAATTTCTCCGGAAGAAGGCAGTATTCTGAGCATCGCGAGGTTGGAACGAGCGGTTTTATCTGTGGAATCAAAAGAGGCATTGAAAGGTCTATACCAAGAAGGACGGAAATGGTGGCAGTGTGCCAACCAGGGATCGGCACGGTTGGGAGAGTTGCAGGGCGCCGGCAGGCTGGCCAATGTGCCAGGATCCGGGATCTGGATATGTGGCTCGTATGCATATGCAGGTATCCCCCTCTTGGAGGGTTGTGTGGTAAGTGCTAGATCTGTTGTTGAGCAGGGTGTTTATATCGTGGAGGGTGTGTCTTCGATATCCCCTCCATGGTGATTCGTGAGGTGTTGGATGGATTTGTGGCTATTTGTAATGTGGAGACCAATCCGAATTCATACCAACAGACTATGCATGACTTTGAAAGATTGGATGATGAAAGTACATGTACATGCAGTAGAAACGATGGAAGTGATCCTTGAGACCGACAGCATATTGTACATCCAATTGGAACCAGTCGAAGACAGTGTTGCCGCGCGATAATGACTGTTATTTCGGGTAGCATACAAAAAATTCTGAAGAGGTCAAAGCCTGCGAATCGGTCTGACTTGGTATATTTAGGAAGATAGTTTACATGTTCCTCTTTCTTAGTTCCTCGTGGATGTCTAATGAGGGCCCACTCTCCATTCCTAGATCATCTATCAGCCTCAAGGGCAGTTGAGTATTACTGTAAAACACTCACCCAAAAAGACATCTGCGGGCTCAAGAGCATTGTCGCGACCCATCAAGATGTCCAAGTGGAGGTTTGATGGAGACATGGCAGCCACAAAAGGGTTCTAAGCAATGTTTTGGGCGCGTCTGGAGGGTAAGATAAAGGTCACTCACGGTCCCCTGTGTAACGATTTTGCGCTCCATAAGCAGTCGCATTGGGGCATGCATGCCATAGGTGTGTCTCTGGAGGGTCAGCCGAACGTTATCTTGCGTTGTTTCCCACTATAAGGAGTCGGCGAAAGTCAGTGGTCTCAAATGAAGGATGAGCGCACATTCTCCAAACGGTTCCTGAGACCGCTCTCTGTTTGTACCTCAGCAGCAAGGCTCCGGGGACCATATCGAAGGGTGTCGTGTAGGCCGAGGGTATTGGCGGTGTCCTGGACAGAGGCAGACTTGTTCGCGTTGGCGGGGACTATTCTGTAGGATGGTTCCTAAGAAAAGTGAGAAAGATGATTTCTAAGAGAGAACGAACACAGACCATGATGATATGAGGAAGAGTGAACGCGTAAGTGTGACAAGTCGTGACGGATAATTGGAATAATTAGTTGTCATCTCATCATTCTTGTTTACTCTCAAAGCGACGTGCCCTCAGCACGCCTTCTGTCCTCCCCGCATCGTCTGGGCTGCACAAAACCACCATGTCCAGACCTACCAGGTCGGCAAGCATACCCATCGGCCCAAGGGGCTCCTCTCTTTCCCTCACTCGAAACATCGAGAGTGTAATCTCCTTTCCTATCGCCCCGCCTTCTCGCCCACGAATTCCCAGTCAGCATATTCCCCAGCGTTCTAGTACTGTCGATGATCATAGGGGGTTAGGTGTTTCATATGGGAGCCGTGGAAGCAGCAGCAATGCTGCCACACCTCCGACACGTCCAACTGCACGAGCTATGACTGTGGGCAGTGCGTCAGGTCGTGGCTCCTTTCAAAATCCGCCGGCATACGAACCACGAGTTGTCCGCGTTGGTGGTGAGGCCTCACACAGTGCCGATGCAACATGCGTGCCTTCGACTTCACCATCGCGTTTACGTCGGACCAGTACAAGCGTGAGAGGCACCAGTGCATCTAGGCCCACGATCCACACGGCATCACCACTCCAACCCGCTCCTGTTGCGTTCCCCAGGCCAAGTTATCTTGACTATTCAGCCTTGAGGCATATGCTTCACACAGATGTGCCACCGTCTCTTCCTCCAAGTCGCAAAGTTGATCTACCGACACACGAGTCTCAGTCTTCGTCTTCGATGCTGGACTCCGACGAAGAGAGCAATGTTAGTCCCCCATGGGAGTTTCCCTCAACTCCCCTACCCACACTTTCACAGAATCGGATCTTGAGGCTTCCGACACGATGGAGTGATCAATGCCGCCATAGTTTTCTGAGTGTCTCTGCAGATGGCAGAGATTTAACTTATCACGGTACATTTCACCCCGTGGGTTTCTTCACATATCATTAACACCATGTCTACAAGGTGCATCCTGCAGTGGTGATAAGGATGCTGCTGCTGCAAGAACCGTTCAATCCATTCCCCCCGCCTGTGGAATATATTATTATGAAACCGAAATCATAAGCAAGGGGCAGAAGGGGTATGTTTTGGTTTTCTTGATGAGGCGTTCTGCTTATCTATGCCATTTGCAGTCATATTAGCATTGGGTTTGTGACATGTCCTATTTCCCTCCAATTGGCTTAATTCGCGTTATAGATTTGCAGGACCTGATGTCAAATTGTCCCGTCTTCCCGGATGGGAGTTAAATTCTTGGGGATATCATGGTGATGATGGTTGTTCGTTCGCAGCGGAGAAAAACGGTACTAAGTACGGCCCGACCTTTGGAAGTAAGCATTGTGTTCTGTTCGAAAGGAGAACGCCGCCCTTATACGGTTTAGCCGGAGATATCATTGGATGCGGTGTCGACTTTACAACTCACAGAGCTTTCTTTACAAGGAACGGCATCCTTATCGGCAAGTTTTTCCTTCTAAAACAGTTGGTCTCAGGTCTCATCCATGGCTTCTCTCTCAACCAGGCCCTGTTTTCGATAACATCGGCAAGAGTGGAGAACTTTATCCGTCCATTGGCATGCGTCATACGGGTGAAGCGGTCCGGGTCAACTTCGGCCATGAGCCATTCAAGTTTGACATCGACTTACACGTGTTGCAACAACGTAATAGCGTTTGGTCCAGAATACTCCAGAGACAACCCGATACCTCCTTATTGAGACTCTGCGGTGTCAACTCGGACGCTCCCCTGTCTGACTCCAAGGGAAAACTCTCCAACGAACAAACCAGAGAAGTGATCAACAAGCTCGTGTTCTCGTATCTGGAACATCATGGATACGCTAAGACGGTTAAGGCTTTTGCCAAGCAGCGAAAAACCGAAACACAAGTGTCACAGCCCCTTAATGCTGCGACAATTTTGTCTCGGGAGGATAACGATGTAGATATGAGTGCACCACAGGACGATGAGGGAGATGTAGAATTGGAAAGACGGATAAAGATTGTCAACGCAGTCATCGCGGGCGACATCGACACTGCTATCGTGGATACGAAGACGTATCATCCTACTGTCCTACAGGCTGAGGAAGGGCTAATGCTCTTCAAACTTCGTTGTCGAAAATTTGTGGAGTTGATATTGGAAGCAGCAGAGCTGAAGAAAAAGATGAAAAGTGCTGATCCTAAAACAACGGTCGGGGAGACCACAACGACCAGCCATGATGAAGGTGTCATTGAAGACATGGACAGTGTTTATACGGATGGCATGGATGTTGACGATGAAGGCGTTGTTGCGTCTCCCCTCTCTACACATTCTAATGGCTTTAGCAGTCCTACGGTCTCTGTTCACCTTCCACAGCGTCATAGTCCTGTTACCGTGCCAGACGTTGTGGGGACGCTGGGAAGCACGCTTTCGCAGTACGAATCGGCTCTCCACCAGGCTATTACGTATGGTCAAACACTGTCGAATGAATACAAAGACGATGCGCGCACAGAGGTTAGGCAGATATTCAAACGTACCTTTGCTATTGTAGCCTGGGAGGATCCGGTGACTGCAGGTGGCGTTGTAGCAGAAGTGGTTGGCCATTCTGCAAAGGTAGCCCTTGCGAACGAATTAAATCAGGCTATCCTCAGTAAGTTGGTTTTTATGTTTTTGTTATGGATTGGTCATAATAACACATGATATAGAGTCACAAGGACGTCCAGCGACCCCTCTACTTGAAACTCTTTATCGTCATACTGCTGTAGTGGTTACAGAACTCAGCCTCATGGGCGTCGGGGGCGCCGCCTTTGCAGATATGCGCACGGAGTTCCTCGAAGCTTGATCTCTCGATCTTCTTTTGCGTGCTATGGCTTCAGATATCTCAGTTTTTCTTGTCATACTTATCTCGGTTCAAAATTGTCTCCTTGCACACCTTTCCAATATCTCTCCACTCATCTTGTACTGTGAATTTGTAGAGTATCATGTATAATAATGCCAATGAAGAAGGTTCTTCTACATCGACCTTTGGAACGTCTCGTTCTACCTCAAGTTGAACATCAAATTAACCAACAATCCATGTCTGCTCAGGGGTGAACAAAGGGGGTGAACAAGGAGTGTTACTCGCAAATCCGTCGGTGTCTAATGACAAGCACTGATTGCCAGGCCCCACTCCACCATTGGCGGCGTTAGTGACATAGGGGAAGCCAATCCCATCCAAAAGTTTTGCAGATGAGTTAAAGAAGAATTGTTCGTCCGATTGAGTCCCACCGTCTCCCGCAGCACGTCCACCTACGTTTAAACCCACGTTCAAAGGTCGGTAAAAAAGAACTAAAGATAAGAAAACGAACCACAAGCAAAGAGACCAGGTCGCCTGTGATCGTTCTTGTTTCTCAGCCTGTCGATGCAGGTGAACTGCTGGCTCGAAACAATCAGCGTGCGGCTGCCGTCCGGAACGTCGTTGTGTACTCCCTGATTGAAACATGGCAAACGTTGAGCACTCAACTATCTATATTTTTGGTAACAGACCTTTGTGATTAAATCGAATCTTTGGCCATCGATGGAAGTATCACATTTTTTGAGAGCAATGGGTACGAGATTGAAGCGAAAATCACCAGCACGAAAGTCGGAAACGTCCAAGCAGATATCAGGCAATGCCGCGCTCCTGATTTGTACACTAGTGGCAGCCCGGCTCGCAGTCGCATCAAATGTAGGACCTGTAGCAGAAGCTTAGGTTCCTGCACAATTCCACCAAAGGGAGATTACACACCAGGTCCGTCTGATGGAACAGGGAGAACAAATTTTTCCGGGGTTGAAGAGGACGTAGGTACCGATGTCTTTGACGCGCTGGAAGGTATAGTCGCGATCGTTGTCGCAGTTGTAGGAGAGGGGGGAAATCGAGTTGTGTTCAAGGAGGCTTGTCTTTGATTAGACGAAGAGGTGGCCTTGCTGGGCGGAGAGGAAGGGTCAGATACGATAGAGGTCGAGGTCGAAGCGATGGAGGCCGGAACACTGGAGACAGCAGCTGGAAATGTGATGGAACCATTGGCACCAATGATCCATGTCTGCTCGGGCGTGAAGAGTGGTGGTGCGCATGGGGTGTTGCTGAGGAACCCATCAGAGTTTAGCGTTAGGCATTGGTTGCCTGGCCCAACGCCGTCATTTACAGCGTCTCTTACAAGAGGAAAACCGATACCCCTGGAAATATTTACGGTAGAGTTGAAGAAGTACTGTTGATCAGCGGTCGTCCCGCCATCTCCTGCAGCACGTCCACCTGATATATAAAAAATCAGACCAGTAAGAAAAAATTGGGGAGGAGCATCAGAGTTACCGCAGGCAAAAAGACCAGGACGAGTATGATCGTCGATGTTACTACGTCTGTCGACACAGGTTAACTGCTGACTTGAAACAATCAGGGTTCGTCTTCCATCTTCAATGTCGTTGTGTTCACCCTGTTCGCATGAGTCAGCTGTACAGTGAATGGTTTGAAAAACGAATGGTTCTACCTTGGTGATGAGATCAAACTTCTGCCCGTCTACACTAGCGTCGCATGGCTTCAAGGCGATTGGAACAAGATTGAATCTGAAATCACCAGCACGAAAGTCCGAGACGTCAAAACAGGTATTGTGGAACGCAGCACTTCTTATTTGAGCAGATATTGCCGCTCTTGTTGCAGAGTCGTCGAAAGTTGGTCCTGTTTTGTTAGAGACGATTGTTAGAGACGATGTAAATAATTTAAATTCAGTAACACTGGAATACGCACCTGGCCCATCTGTCGGAATAGGGAGTACAAAGGGCTCTGCGCTAACGCGACGTAAGACGCCAGGAAGGACGGGAGCTGCATCACACTGCTTTGCAAACGCAGAGATAAAGATAATCAATAATGATAACATGGTCCAGGCGTTAGTCAACATATATACTGATTTGAGAACCTGAGTTGCTAAGAAATGAACGTAAGCCTCTTCAAGAGGGGAGAAAGGAGAAAGTAGGTCGCGAGCGGTGCGAAAAAGCAGACCACAGAGAGAAAGTGAGAGCTCAAAGGAAAGAGATATACAATAAACACTTCGTGTATTGTCCGTAAATAGGATGCTGGGCCGTGTACAAAGTTTACATCATACCTGCATGGGAAATGCGGGAGCTGGTGCGGGATGCTTGCCGAGATCAAAGTCGGCAAGTTCGATCATAAAAAGTTTCCGCGATTATCTTGTACCTCGCTTTTTCACGACTTGCCATGACGTCCGCGCAACCATCAGTAACTGAATCGGTTTCAAGGAATTTTGTTCTCGCTTCAAGAGCCTCACAACTTGCACAGATCCAGACCAACATTGTGCTAGCATCTCTTAAAGAACTCTATCCTCCCCCAAACGATGGCGATATTGCTCACCGAGGTCCTACGTTCTCAACATCTTTTATGTCAACGTCCGGAGATAAGAACCAGTCTCAAGCGCTCTATCTTCTTGGAGGGAAGGCCCTTTGGACTAAAGAGTTAGAGGTTGTGCTGAAGGAGCGTGGGGTCGATATGGTCATTCATTCTTTGAAAGATGTTCCAACTACACTGCCAGAAGGCTGCTCTATTGGAGCGATTTTAAAAAGAGAGGATCCAGTGGACAGCCTTGTAGTAAAGAGTGGGAAACCGTGGAAGAGCCTCGAAGAATTACCGGAAGGAAGTGTCGTTGGGACAAGCAGTGTCCGTCGAGTTGCACAGTTGAAAAGGAACTTTCCATCTCTCAAATTTCTCGATGTAGTGAGTTGTTCGGTTTTTTACATCTTTCCATATTTACTAATGCAATAGCTTAAAGCGGGGAAATTTGTATGTATAATCTTGCTCTCTCGCGTCCTAGCTGAACGCGTAAACTATAGAAACACTCGCCTCGCCAAACTCGATGCCCCTGACGGACCGTATGCTGCTTTGATACTTGCTAAAGCAGGTCTTGTACGTCTCGGGATGGGTGACCGGATCACCGCCGATCTCCAACCCCCAGTCCTTTACCATGCCGTTTCACAAGGCGCCCTTGCCGTAGAGGTTCGTAACGATGATGTCGAGGCACTTACACTTTGTAGAAAGTTAACGCACTGGGAGACGGAGTGGATGTGCTTGGCTGAGCGTGCGTGTCTGCGCGTGCTAGAGGGGGGGTGTAGCGTGCCTATTGGAGTGTCAAGCAAGTTGGATGTGGAAGCCGGAGACCAGAGGGCTGGCACCTTGACACTAACCGGATGTGTTACAGCACTTGCTGGCGATCTTCACGTTGAGCACACTACTCACGCCAGAGTGACAAGTGCAGAGGACGCAGAGGAGGTTGGAAACACTCTTGCAAGGACGCTGAGAAACCTGGGGGCCAAGAAGATACTGGATGATATCAATCTGGACAGAGAACGAAGAGTCGAAGAAGCACGAATTGCTGACGATACCAAGAAAACGGCTTAACAAAGGCGTGTCAATATGTACTGGTTATAATTGTATCATTTATCGAGAAGTATCGATTTTTTTTGAGAAATCAACTAGGTGGTAATGTATCGTGCCAGACCACATTTGGCGGTGCTCCAAGAAAATGGTAACCACACCTTCCAGGCGTGGCATGGTATGACCTTACGATAATCTGTATCCCCACGAGCGCCTGCATATCCCTGAATGTAATGTGGGACAGCAAGTGACTCTATGGCAGGGAGACATGACATTAAAGAAAGAGGAAAAAATGTTGACCTTTATATAAGCACCCGTGTCCATGTTTACACTTGCTTGCGCACTGTCTCCGATTGGCGATCACCAAACACTGACTACAAAAGTACTCGCTCACACGTCTCTTTCTTCTTAACCTTCGGTTATTTTGGACTCCTTCTTGAGCTATGGCCTCCATCTCTGCGAGGCGTCTCGGCAAGGAGTTGACCGAGATCCGAAACGAAGGGTGCCCAGTTGGTGAGTCCATTAGAGTAACCCCTGTCGTGCTCACCGTTACTTCAGATCACTCGTCTTTCCTCGATATATTGGACCATACTAATGGCTGACTTGTAGGTATCACGCTTGTTAAGGCAGATGATTTTGAGACCTGGTGGTTTACGATAGAGGTCATGGGCGAGTCACTCTATAAGGTGAGCCATCGGTATTTTGTCCACTCGATCACGGTAGAATGAGTGTCTTCAGGACGAGAAATATACCCTACAGTTCAGATTTGATTCAGGCTATCCAATTTCTTCACCCGCAGTCCAGTTTGTCGTGGTAGATGGTCATACATCGCCTGTCCATCCCGTAGGCCATTTCGTCTATGCTTTCAATCTTTTGCTTACTCGCCATAAGCATGTGTACTCTAATGGCCATGTCAGTACGCCATAATCATGCATTCGCACCCATGTGAACCAAGAAGTCAAATTCTAGATATGTGCTTCTATTCTTGGGAACGAGT
This sequence comes from Termitomyces sp. MG16, assembly GCA_003313075.1. Classification (NCBI taxonomy): domain Eukaryota; kingdom Fungi; phylum Basidiomycota; class Agaricomycetes; order Agaricales; family Lyophyllaceae; genus Termitomyces; species Termitomyces sp. MG16. The sequence goes on from QGOA01000801.1 coordinate 24,305, forward strand.
GGTCACCTGTGCTCAGCGTCGTCGCGGTCTGCGTGACGATTCAGAGTATGTTAGCGTCATGCAAGGTACTTTTATCTCTGTATCCGTCATTGAGAGTTCTGATTGTCATTACCCTCAAGAAAAAAGAGCGGTACGTTGTTCCCTAGGTTGAGCGTTTTGTTGTTCAAGTTGATATGTCTTCTTGATCAAGTCCTATTGATAACGATCGTTACGTTCGCAATGCGCCCGACAACCCTAAGAAGGTGAGTCAAATCTTTGACTATGGCATGCATTTCTACCTCATTAACTTGATCTTGCGTTTTCAGACGCGATTTCATTACGATGGTATGGTAAAATTCCTTCTTATAACACTGATTTTGACGCGCTATTTTCTCAGATGACACGTAAGAATCTCTTTTTGTATGAGTCTCTTGAGCCAATTTTATGAGACGACATTAACGCAGGGTGTAGACTTCTCAGGAAAAACAAACATCGCAGTCCTAAAGCAATTTGTCACTTCATTATGTACTATTACGGCGCATGCTATAGACAATCATACTGATTTCAATGAATGTTACTCAGATGGCTTCATGGGGGCAGGATTTACTAATATGCGAAACCAAATGAACCAAAAATTTGTTGCATAATTGACTTCGTATTCTAACAATAAATGTACAGCATGTCCTATCCTCACTTAAATGAAAGAAATTTCATCGAGCTACCGAAATACTCTTGTTTCCACAACAGTTATGAAGGGAACCTGTAGACGGCGTTGACTTTGCGGTATCGGAAGCTACTGCAACAGTGACTTGTTGAGGTTGAGTTGATCGCTGTCTTACTTCAGGTGAAGAGGTGTGGTCTTGGTGATCTTTACAACAACCGTTGCAAGCCTTCCCGCATCCACATGTCCCTTCTGGGCAACCACAGACACCACCACAACACTCCAATTTTGGAATGGTGACTAGCCCGAAGGCAACTGCGCGGTTGCTATCATTGAGGACCATTTCAGGATATACTGTCACATCCATGGGGTCTAAGGCAGTCCCAACGCCTATTTTGCGATTGGTAGGCGGAACGGGAAGAGCTGCGGCCCGAGCGAAGAAACGATCAAGGATATCAGAAGTGGATGATGAGGACGTATCACTGGAAGCAATGGGTAGCGCAATGCCGGACGTGTAATCTACGCAGGTTCCACACCCATCAGCACAATCCTTGCGCGCGGGGGAAGTATGTTCTCGTCCGCGATGTTCGACACATCCCGGGCAAGCGCATTGAAAGCCACATGTACATCCAGAACCAGCGAGAGACTTTACTGTGCTCATCGGCGGCAACGTCTCAAAAATTGGTAAGCGCGAAGGACCTTCGGATGATGATGAAAGTGTATCGAGGAAGATAGGAGCTAGATCGGGTCCAGGGGCCAGTGATACGGCTTTGACATGCTTCGTTCGTTTATTGGGCGCGCTATTATCGCTACTGCTTGGGCTCGACGGCCGGGCGGATGTTCGTTTCGATGGTTTTCGTGGTGCGATTTGAGTTACAGACATAGAGGGCGAATTTTCAGCTATTGCAGCAGCACGAACATGTGCACCCAACCCCTTGTCCGATTCTGTCTGTTCAGTCAATTGACCTGAGGATCTGCACTCGCAATGCCATACACTCTTGCATTTGCAAGGATTCAGAAGTGTGTCGACTAGTTATTCCTGATGAGATACATTTGCTATGGTAGGAGGAACTTACCCCGTTGCCGCGCATCGGCAAGTGAGCCAGTCAGTTGGGAAGTCTGAAGAGCATCTTGAAGGCCATTCGGGAGTGCTGGAACAATTGGAACAAATCTTTTGGCTGTTAATGGGTAGTGAAGTTGACACATTAGCCATGAATGTCGAGAGGATGAAAGCATACGTTTGATTCCAAAAGCTGCCTTAGAAGAATCGTCTTTCGACACATTATCGCTTTCATTACATGTGCACTTTGAGTGAACTCGTTTAGATTGGCGTAATTCACGGCACTTCTCGCACTGTGAGACTGGACGGCCTTTCTTCTTGATCTCAAATAGAGGACGATCGTTATGATGACATGACGAAGAACGGTGTCCCTTGATACAAGATTCACTAGAAGAGAGCTGTTGGTAGGCTGGAATGGATGCGGAAGGCTAGATTATAATCACCAAGCAAACTTCTTGCTATTTACATAGACCTATAGGCCTTGTTAGCGTGGTATATATATCCATAATTCTATGAGATCACCATGTCGGCAAGCAAATATCAAGGGACAAATACAATGGGGAATTGGGCCTATACAGAAAATTCTCTTAGAGTGTGGGGTAGAAGGGCTGCAAAAGACTAGAGACTCCAGTTCTAATAGTGAAAGCCTGAGAGCAGACGACAACTGCGACAATTACATAATCAACTGCTATGGCTGGGAATCACAAGGGTTGCCGTTGTGAACACCCTCTCAAAGCTGTACTTCAATGGAACAAATAGATATGGTACAAAAAGCATTGTATGTGTGCTGGCGCACTTCAAATTCATCATGGGAGGACTCGAAAACATCTTGTGTTTTCGGACAAAACAAATCAGGGTCAACCAGCTAATGAGCACACTGACTGGGAAACGTAATATAAGCGTGGCATAAAGAAGGTCGTAACCCACAGCCGACAGGTCATTTGACGGAAAATACAGTGAATACCCGTCATTTGACCTGAAGGGTCGATAATCACCACGGCGATAACACAGAAGAATTTCAATTCGAGATAGTTCAAACAGACATATACTGGGCCATACTGTTCACAAAGGACGTAAAGATCGTCAATTCTGAAATGCCTTGGAGAATTGAGTAGCTTACCTGGAGTCCTTTTGGGTATTGTTGGCGAGCTTTTGTTCCAATTTGTCAAACTCCTCTAGAGCAATCTCTTCCTCTTGATCCATAATCTGAAGTCGACCAATGCAAAAGCTGAGATAAGGTAACTAAGAAATAATTCAACACTAACCTGCTCTACACCTTTGACTTCAGGAATATAATGCATCATCATCCGTTCAATTCCTGACTTGAGCGTGACAGTGCTGGAAGAACAACCTCGGCAGCTGCCCTTTAGTTTGACACGAACCAGACCACTGCTCTCATCAAAACCTCGATATTCTATATCTCCTCCGTCCTCCATGATTGCGGGCCGTACCCGCGTCTCCAGTAGCTCCTTGATCATTGCAACAGTTTCAGAATCAGTATCCAATATTCGTGTGTCTTGGGGACCAGCATTATCCCTATCCTCGTCACTTCGGAATAGAGGCTGCCCAGAAGAGAAATACTCCATTAATAGAGAATAGATTTCTGGCTTCATAACTGCCCAAGTCACTTCAGAGTCTTTGGAGACAGTAACAAAATCAGGACCGTAGAATACACCAGTGACGCCCTCAACACCCATGAGTCGGATGGCAAGGGGAGAAGCCAATGCTGAACGGGTGTCGAGAAATTCCGCCGTACCTTCCCCCATGACAGGAACCCCCGGAATAAACTTCAAAGAATCATCATTGGGTGTAGTTTCGGTCTGAATGAACATGGATCGTGCTGAGTGTGATTTTTCGTCGGATAATCATACAGATCGTTATAAAACACCTACTCATAGGAGGGCGCTCGTCGTGACATCGCGAAGATTGTCGAAACGTGTGTGTGGATGTATTGGCAAAAATTGAAGCATGCCGGACAAACGGATAAGAGGCAATAGACCGCAACGGTACACTAGGTACAGGGAACCTCGGTGGAAGGTGTTGTGAAAGCCTCGTTATAAGCCTCAAGGAAGAAGATGCAACTGAAGACATTGTCTGAAAAAGGGCGGTGATTATGAGGAGTAAAAAGCCAATGACATCACGTGTACGCAATTAGATTGTCTTATTCTGATACAATGCCTCACAAGTCGAGACTGGAAACTGTAGCCTCTCTGCCCAACGTCGTTATCATACTCGTCTTGTCTTTGTTCGCATGGCGCTTTTGGTTGGTTTCGCGTAGAGGACTCGCTCTTCGGACTGTCGCAATTATCGTACTTGGCGACATTGGTCGCAGTCCGCGAATGATGTACCATGCTCAGAGTTTCGCTGAGAATGGCTTTTTAACATGTGTCATCGGGTACGGAGGTGCGTCCATTGTTCTTGACCCACTACTACCGTTTTAGTGCGTTTCACAGGCTCTAAGCCGATACCATCGTTGGAACGCCAGAGTAAGGTGCAAATACGTCACCTTTCAGAGTTACCCAAGTTTTTGGGGTTAGTGTTGCCTTTCATCCTGTATGGTCCTATCAAGGTCCTTCACCAAGTATATTCGTTACTTTATGTGCTACTTGTACAACTAGGCCATTCCCCGGAGTTCATTCTTGTCCAAGTCCGTTGCCTCGCATGTCTCATGTCGCACCATCCTCTGACTCATCTAAATCAACAGAATCCTCCTACTATTCCCACTCTCGCTATCATTTGGCTAGTCGGGAAGATGACAGGGAGCAAAGTCATCATTGATTGGCACAATCTAGGTTGCAGCATTCTAGCGCTGAGACTTGGCAACGAACATCCTTTTGTCAAGGTCGCAACATGGTGCGGAATCTTCCTCGTTGTACGCCCACTTCAAAGAATCTGAGTTCCTAAAGGTTTGAAGTGACGTTCGGAAGGACAGCCTACGCGCATCTCTTCGTGACGAACACTATGAGAGAACATTTAGAGCAACAGTGGAGTCTTCAGTATGTACACTTCTCTACCGAACCCACGAATTTGTGTGACAAAAATGCATCTATCAGGGGGTATAAATTGGTATTACATGATCGGCCTCCCCATCATTTCCACCGCTCATCGTCACAGGAGATCCACGAAGTGCGTAATCAGGTTTGAACTATTTCTCTAGTTTAACATATTCCTTGTTAGTTATTCGTCCGGCTCAAGCCTTCTCTAACGCAAGCCTCCCTGCACGATTTCCTTCCAGAATCTTCAATACCTTATTCCACGCCCTTCACACATACTGTTCCTGACCGTCAACTTGTATCAGCGGTTTCTTCCACTGCTGGATCAGCTGCCCGTCGCAATAGCATAGAATATCGCGCCAAGATCTCTCCTACTATCCCACCACTTTCAGTCACGGCATTGTCTACAGATGTGTCACTACCAAGCCGGCGACCCGACAGGCCTGCACTTCTTGTAAGCAGCACGTCTTGGACACCTGACGAGGATTTTGGTATCTTGCTGGAAGCAATGCAGGTTTACGAAATGCGTGCGAGAGAGTTATCGGGCCTGTGTGGGCAGACTAGAGATTCAAAGGAAGAACAAAGCCGGGTAGCAAGTTTGCCCAAACTTCTGGTCATCATCACCGGCAAAGGTCCACTTCGCGAGAAGTATATGAACGATGTGGCCAAACTTCAGGAAAAATGGGAGTGGGTCCGATGTGTCAGCCTTTGGCTGGAAGCAGAGGACTATCCAACCTTACTAGGTATGTGGGTTCATAACCCCAAATCGCAATAGATTAGAAGTTCCCTGTCAGGTTCGGCAGATTTGGGTGTCAGTTTACACTCAAGCTCGTCGGCACTAGACCTTCCAATGAAGGTCGTTGACATGTTTGGATGCGGCCTGCCAGTTTGTGCTTTGGATTTTGCATGGTACACTATGATTATTTCATGCGTTAATGTTGTTGTACGGCTTACTCTTGATGGCAGCTTACATGAACTTGTTAAAGATGGCTTGAATGGCCGGGTGTTTAGGACTTCCTCCCAATTGGCAGAGCAACTGGAGGTATGGGGTTTCTTGCATATCAATCACCTTGACTATAACTAAAGCATTGATTGTTCACAGTATTTGTTGACTGGCTTCCCTGGGACACCACATCTCGATGACCTTCGGGCTTCGCTCCTTCGCACATCTAAGCGTCGCTCTGCACATTCACACGAGTATACGCAGCGTCAGTCATTAGATATTGGGGATCAGGAATGGAAATGGGGAACATGGGATGAGAATTGGAACCTTTTAGTCAAACCTCTAATCTTCGGTGACCTCAATCATGGGCGATGATATATTCACCCTCACTTTATTAACACGCTCGTTTCCAAGTAAATAGCTGACACTCACGATGCTTGTACAACAGATAATCTACATTACAACACACCTACATACATACAAAAAAGGGTCTAGGTATTTGCTGTTGCGGAAAAAGTCATTGTTTCAATTCTCCCGCGACCTTTGCACTCCTTCTGCAGAATCTCATTTATGACACGGAATTGACTGGGGTCAATCAGCATAACCTGAAGAAAGAGTTTCAGTGGCCAAGAAAGATGCTGTTGTCCTAACTTACAACTTCCCACTCCTCTTGCCCGGTCTCGTCATCTTCAACCTTCTCCGCACCATCGATAATCCTCTGGCGAAGACGCTTGCTGTCGGTAGTCGGCATCGTTATTCGCACACGCATTTTTGCACGTTGTATGGGAAGGTTAGAATCAGATTGTAGTAGCTTGATACATTCAGACACCTTATCGAAAGATGAGCAATGCCAGGCTGCTTTATACCACGAATGATCCGACCTGACTTTTGGCTGACTTGTTCTGCTTGACACTGAAGCCAGCTTCTGCCATAGCCTTTTCTACCATGCCGACAGCATATGGGCGTTGTGTCGCAGGATCGACACACTTCTCTGCTACGAGTGTCGCAATCTCTTTTCTAAGGGAAGAAAGATCATGATCTCGTTCCTTCTCTCCAACTTGAACTTCTCCTTTCCTCAAAACCTATTATCGATTTGTAAGCCAACACTCATGAAGTCAAGCTGATCATGACAGACCTCTTTAACAACTTCTGCAACATCAACAGTGCCAAAGGCCTTCTGGAGATCTCCACTCTTTGCGAGCTCTCCTTTCGAGACGTTGACAAAGACATTGCTGATTTGCAGGACGTCGTCTAGATTTGTTTCACTGGAAAGGATATCAATCAGAATCCACACGCCGTGAGGCTACACTTGCACTCCTGTCCTCCACTCTTGAACTTTGTTCTTATAGCACGCGATCTACACACAGAATGATCAGACATGTTACCTGGAACACAAGTTTGAAGCTTGATCACCTCGAAACGCTTTCCACCTTTTTTTAATCGCACGATGGAGACGTTGGTTAGTCTCCCAACAGAGCTTAGATTCCTGACCTCTGCTCTGTATATCGAAAAACTTACTTGATTTGGTTAGAGGGCTGCTGTATAGGCATCGCAGACGAAAGTTATTAAGAGGAGTGAAGCCAGATGTAATAGAAATAGTCATCATAATTGATCCTCGCTGCTCTTGTCAGCATCCGTGTGAATCTTGATATCACAGCCTTTCTGTTTTTGTCTCACAAGTCCTTCGTTTCACAGTGGCGGGTTGCTGTAACCAACACCAGACCCTAAGCTATGAAGGGCTTAACTAAAGCTATCAAACGGTAAGATTTTGGGACTTCTCGATAAAGGAGGTTCTAAACGGTCGTTTTCAGAACACCATTTGCAGTCACGAGCAGAATCGGTTTGGCCAAAAGTGAGTCTCAACTGTTCAAATGCTAACACGTTCATTATATCAATGATTAGAGTCCAACGATCCTGAATTTGACGAGTACAATCGTATCTTCACTAGTTTGGAGACAGGCGCAGAGAAGTTGCACAAGGATATTAAGACGTTTACAGATGCCGTTACATGTGCGTTTACTTTGCTCATATATGTTATATGTATTCATGTATACATCTCTTCTGTGCCCTCCGATCTCTTTTGTAACGGATCATGATCAGCTCTCTTAACGGCTGGAGCAGCCTACGGTACTCATTATACTGCCGTTCTCACTCCGTTGTCTGGAGAATACGATTTGATTGGAAATCATCCCGAATCCGAGCAAAGCGTTCGCAATGTCGAAAAATACCAGGTCACGATGGAGGATTTGAAAGCACTGGTGACTCCAGAACTAGAATTGATTGAATCGAGAATTCTTGCACCGTTGAAGGATTTGCAGGGTACGATCAAAACCATCCAGAAGACGATCACGAAGAGACAACACAAAGTAAGCCGGCTTGCTGCCTTGGCATTTATGACATTTATCGTTACAGCTTGTTGATTACGACCGATTCAACAACTCTTTGACGAAGTTGCGGGACAAGAAAGACAAGTCTTTGAATGACGAGAAGAATTTATTTAAGGTGTGTTGTATCCAAAGTTTCCCTTGATGGGAGTTGTTTCAAACTCGAAGACCTTCAGTTAGAACAAGATTTTGAACAAGCAACACAGGAATACGAATACATCAACAATGCTCTGAAAGTAGACCTACCTCGTTTTCTGCAACTGTCCACCCAGTTCATAGACCCATTATTCAATTCTTTCTTCTACATGACGTATGGCTTTTCTGATTTACCTTCGCGATCTGACGACAAACAATCCTCAGGCTCAATATTTACTACATAATTTTTGAGAAGATGAGTTCCTTTGCAGAAAGTGCTAAGTACGACATCACAAACGTTCCGGGGGCCCAAATTCAGCAAGATTATGAGAGCAAGCGAACGAATGCTTGGGAAATCATTGAGAACCTGGGTATCGTCAAACGAATTGTATCTGTTTGTGAGCAATATTCTTGCAACGTTTTTTCCGCGTGTTTGACTTTTTATTCAAGCCAAACTCGTACAAGCTTCTCGCAGTCAGAATAGCTTGGGCACTGGTGCGAATGCTGCAAACCGAACTCTGTCTACGGACTCAAGTTCTACCGCTTCTATCAAAAAGCCACCCCCACCTTCACCTAGCGCCACAGCGGTGTCTCATGCACCTCCTCCACCGTATTCCCCAGCATCCAGTGGAAACGGTGTTTCGTCCGTTGCCGCCACGAAGAGGCCGCCACCGCCGCCACCCCTCAAGCCCAAACCCAAACCACAGGTGCAATATGTCGTTGCCTTGTATGATTTTGCAGCACAAGTCAGATACTTGCTATTGTTCCACATTATTTTCTGATGATTCATTCTAGGCTGAGGGTGATCTATCGTTCAATACTGGTGACCGAATAGAAATAGTTGAACGTACCGCGAGTACAGAAGATTGGTGGACCGGGAGACTGAATGGTCAACAGGGCGTGTTCCCAGGTACGACTTTCCTGAGATCCCGGATACACTTGTCTAATATCCGTTCAGGAAATTACGTTCAAGATGTTTGAGTATATATACTTATATCCACAGTTGGTTCTTTCAATTTGGGGTTTGGCAGGGGATGAGGTTGTCAAACGATTCGGCCTCTACTTGCTATGATTCAGACAGTTGGAATTATTACATCGAATATTCGACCGTATTGGAGCGGAGAATAAAATGTGTATAATAAACTGAGGACACTAGGATAATGGTTATCATCTTGCAGAGAATTGCAAGTCTGATAACACGGAATCACTAGAGCTATAGAATGATGATTTACAATATCTCACTCGAGTGACCGATAACTTTCATTCCTCTCAATTGTTCTAACACTCTTCAGTTGGTTACTGGCTAATCTCAATTCTATTTTAAGAATAATGCTCTTCACCATGAAATAACAAAGACGAAACAAGGGTATGTATGGTTCAACGGACAGCGGAAGAAAGACGCGACCCAGTCTCATGACCGGGAGCAATCACGACAATGGGAAAGCTATTTAAAGCCGACTAAGGTAGCGACGCTCTTTGTTGAACTTGCTTGACTTGGCGGTGGCGGACGCCGCGGCAGACGCCGCAGAAGTCTTAGCGGCACCAGCAGTGGAAGTGCCAGCTACAACAGAATTAACAGCTGTAGCATTACCGGCAGCACCGGCAGCACCGGCCGCGGAGGTACCAGCCGCAGCAGCTGTAGCAGCTGTAGCATTACCGGCAGCACCGGCCGCAACAGCAGCTGTGGCATTACTAGCGGCACCATCAGCGGTCGCAGAGAACTGCGATTGAACATGTTGAGAAACATATCGCGAGTGAAATAGAAGTCACTTACGTAGACGCAATCGTCCAGGGAACCGTGTTGTGCGACAGGTACGATGGCAGGCTGATGGTTTGCACAAGTATTAATGGAGCAGAGTCTGTAAGCGCCGGCAGGAAGACCAGCAGTAACATCAGCGGAAAGAACACCATTAACAGCGGCATCGTTTAAGCCCTGTGCATTACGATGAGAATCGTTACGCAGAAAAGAAATATTGAATGGAAATATACCTTGAAGAAGGCGAAATTGCGAGGGTCGGTCGGAGTAGTCTGTCCTGTGCTACTGAGAGTCTCCACGACGACGTGCGAGTGTCCGATAATTAGTCCCTGATTGTCCAACTGCTGAGGAGCAGCGAAGTAGTTCTCGTCAGCATTGACAAAATTACCAGTCGCGAGGTTGTTAATAGCCATTTTAATCGTGAATTCCTGGTTGGCGGTGACAGTGCCTCCGTTGACGGGGAAAGTGAATTTTGCAGAGGGCATTTTGTCAATGGATGGAATGGTCCCAATGGGAGCCGGGTTGCAGGATCCAGCAGTTATTTGCTTGCCATCCGTAATGTTAAGGTTCGGGACAGTCAGGCAAAAGTTGATGAAATTATTGGTTGATGTGAGCGAAGCAACTTGGCCTAGACGGTGTCCCTAGGAATTGAGCGATATACACTAAGGAATTAACGGGGGGTTACACACCTGCTGCAGGGACATCCTGTCCATTATTGGCGAAACCCTTTGCGATCACACGAGGATCCAGTGCTGTAAAAAAAAATTAGGGCGGCACAATTTCTGATGTCTAATCATATTTACTCAGTGATGTTTGAGGATCATCAGAGCCAGCAGCGGCGACGGTACTGTTAGAACCCGCGGCCGCAGTGCTGTTAGATGCAACGGTAGTGTTGCCGACAGCCGAAGCACCAGAAGATGTTTGTGCGGCTCTGTTATTGCTATTCTTGCTGTTTTTGATACCGTTTCTTCCTCCATTGCCGTGTCTGCCCCTCGAATTGAAATCTTCTTGACGCAGTGACAAACGTGGGCGCGGGACGCTGACAGCGACGGCTTCGGAAACGAGAGGAAGAAGGACAAGGAAGGTCGCGGCAGAGAACTTCATGGCGTTACAAAGAACAAAAAAACTTCGCAGAAGCTATACAAAGAACGTGTAAGGAGCAGTAACCGCAAGCTGACGCAAGTCTAGATTGGAGATTATTCTCAACCAGTGACAACTCCAGGACGTATAGGTACTCACAAGAAACCGAGATAGCCAGGCAGCACTGCTGCTCAAACAATTGAAAAGCCAAGAAAACTGGGATATGAGAGAACGAAGCCAGTTGTCATCTTTGTACTGACGCTTTATATGGTCCATAGATTGATGCCAACGAGCCTTCGAAGATGGCCGAGGGCAGTCGCTACGGCTACGGTGACATGCACCATGATACCTTGGGATGACACTTGTTGGATTACAACTTCTGTACGTTTGTTGGTTGTCCTCCACAACCATCGAAGATTGATATTGAATTGATATCAGGTGGGAGAATTTACCCTTCATAAGTAACAAACCGTGATCCCCCCATACTCGGCAGTCACATTTCTGAACAGCAACAACGCTTGACGGATACCCAGATTTTCACACGCTTTTCCTTTTACCGAACAATTACCTGTCCGACCTGGGAAATCCTCAAGCTGCACATGAATGCAGCGTCACTGATTATGGAGAATTAATTCACCCAGTGCCAAACGTAGTACAATGGTGAGTTGCAAAATAGCGCAAAGAGCTTTGGTCGTCAACTGATGATTTTATTGCATGGAGATAAGATTAGATGGAACAAATTGACCAGGTCCAAACTTTTGTTGCTTGATTGCAATGATTATGGCCAGCATCAAGCTTCATTCAAGGCTTAAGCGACAAACTATCACCGAATTGAAATGTAGCCAATGGCAAAAGTACAGTTCGTATCTATACATGTGAAACAGTATCATAGCATCCCGGGTGTCTCAAAGACCCGAGACCCCTATCATCAACATTTTACTCTGCCTCCCTTCGCTTTCTCCACTGCACACATAAACGATGCCAAAGTGTCAACCTCTTCCCTTCCACTAATTGGTGGCATTTCTCTGAAATGCTTCTCGACAATGCCAGCCAACACCGTGTGGAGTTCGTCAATATCAGCTAGTATTGGTGTCCGACTACGAGCCTCCTCTAGCAATCGCGAACTTCTTCTCCGATTCTGTTCTTTAGGGTCTCGTCGTGGTCTATTTGCAGGCGTAATGAGGGGCGTACTGGGTTCAAGAGGTGATTGTCGAGCAGAGTATTCGAGG
>QGOA01000803.1:0-20883 GCA_003313075.1 Termitomyces sp. MG16
ACACGCCTCGCACACAGACGTGTCCCGGCGGGACGAAGGAGTCGGGGCCTCGAACGCGCACGTCACCAGCCGGCGGGCACAGTGCAGGCACTACGACGCCAAAGTCAGCCAGGGAACCCGAGGTAGGAACTCACTTACCGGCCCATTGCTCACGCACCAGCTATGAGTGGGCAACCCCCGGGGCCTCTCCAGAGCCTCCTCGTATACCTCCTGCGACGCGTCGGCCCACGCAACGCGACGGTCGTCCGGGACTACCGTGATCGTCCCTGCCACCATCCCGGAACGGCAGAATCGTGGGGCGGGCAGTCGAGGGCGCGGGGGGGGACGGGGGGGGCGCACGGTCATCCGCGCAAAGTTGGGCGCGGGACGACTGCGACCTGGCCCCGAGGAGCCGCCAGGGGCCGCACCGGGGGCAGGTGCTGGGAGCTGACTAGGACCCGCCTCCGGGGCAGGAACGTTGTGTTGTTCTGAAAGGGGAAGGTCAGTAGCGGTAAGCGACCGGCACGGGGACACTTACGCTGTTGAGTAAGCGCCGCTATGCGCTCCCGATCTAGGCGGTGCCGGTACCGCGCATCCTGGGCCTCCCAGGCCATCAGGGGCGCAACCTCGTTGGTTTGCGGGGGCGTCGGGGAATGCGTTGGCGTACGCGACATGGTTGAACTTGACGGTAGAATTTTTTTTCGATACGTGGCAGGTCAGGTGCCGGATCCCACAGTTGACCCCCGGTCCGAACCACCGGCTACGCGCGCCTCGGAGGGTCTCGGCGCTGGAGGGGGGGTGATGTCACGACCCCTCCCCTCCGGGCCCACCCCGGGACACCCCCGGAACACTCTCCGGGACCCTCCCTCCGATCCCACAGGACACGCCTCGCCATCACGACCGCCGACACCGCCATCACGCGCATCAAGGACCGCCATCAGCCGTCACCAGCCCCGATCAACGATCAGATCACGCGACTCGTGCCGGCCATCACGCATCACGCATCACGGCTCCATCCGCGCCCCACACGCGTGATCCCGGTATACAGCCCCTGCCGCTACTCAATAAACCCCGGAACCCATCCCAGACATCCCGGAACCCCGAGACCCGGCCCCGTAGTACTTATAGTGTAGCTCCCTGTTGTATTCGGTAGTCTTGATATTGCATAACTGTTACTTGGATATTGCGTGCCCTCTGTTTGACTGGTACGCCTTGTTTGGTACGCTTCAACTGGCACGCCTTAGTATTCGCGTGCTTTAAGTTTTGGTACGCACTTCGCGACTCTTAATTTACTGACTTGGTCTCGTCTTAGAACCTCCGGTTCACGACTCAACCCCCTCTAGCTCCCAGCCACTCTCATCCAAAACCCCCGGACTCTAGTCCCCTCTCCCGGGATTACCCCTGTCCTCGTCTTGAACCCCGGAGTCCTAGCCCCGGAGTTCCAGACACCCGAGTATCCGTAGATCAAGTCCGCATTGTAAGGGCGTCGCTTTCCTGGAAAGCCCCCGATTCAGCGGAACCTGACAGAGTCCCCAGGCTTGTAGAATGGATTGGCAGTTGCGTCGTCCATATTATAGTTGAGGAGTTCATTCTTGGGTGCAGGCTCGTGGGAAGTGCCCAATGGCCCTGCTACGGGCAGTGAATTGTCATAGTCCTGTAGAGGAGACAGTATAAGCATGGGGTCAACAGATGGCCCCAAAGTAGGTGGTTGGGGATCAGAAAGATCCCTATCATCGGACGGGTACTGGCATGTCCAGAGCTTGCGGGCATGAATGTCTTGTCCAATGAGGAGATACATCATCTTCATAAATGTGATTGCCAATGGTGGCCTCACACCACACATCCTACTAAGCCAGAGACTGGGGTGTCCTGTAATGGTCGAGGCATTGCAGCCTCTCGTTGTTGATGGCGGCCACCTCATTGTAGAGCCAGTTGTTGCTGAAGAATATGTGGGCCAAGTAGGTGACCCCATAGGTGTAAGCATGGTCATCCCAGCTGACCAGGATTTAGTTGTGAAGAAGGACACATAACATGTCTGAAGTGGTGAAGATGGAAGCTGATGCTTCCAGAATGTCCACAGCCCGAGCCTCAAAATTCAGATTGTCAGTGTGGAGAGGCACAAAGGCTTGTCCCCTAGCCACCTTGTATTCAGCAATGGCCTCTTTATAGAGGCCTGGTTGTGTGAAGACATAAGCTAGGTACTTGTGCACTATGATCTTGGAAGGGCAGCTGGCACTGATAGTGTGCACAAGCACAAATACAAAGAGGCTGCACCAATGAATGCACATAGCACGGTCTATGGCCAGACCGGTCCACATGTTGGGCGTCCTGGGACGCCCATAGAAAAGGGCATATGAGCCCAGATAGTCCAAAGCAAAGGGTTGCTTTGGATCAGGGGGAGTCAGGCCAATGAAGGCTAGTCTCCCACTTTTCTTGTGGCAATAAATCTGCGAAGGAGCAATCATTTGTGGCACTTTCTCCTGCTCCTCAGGACTTGCAAAGGGTACTGTAATGGTTTTGTAAGGGGCCTTATTGAGTAAGTGAGACATGGCTCTGTCTCTGGCAGTAGGGTGGCAGTTCAATGTTACCCATTTGAATTTGTTGAGCAGGAGATAGCCCAACTAACACTGACAAATTGGTGTAAACTGGTTGTTCACCAGCAAATGGAGCCTGCAAAGCTCTTGAGGACTGCGAGGAAACTTGTGAGGTGCAACTTGGTACACCTTACTGTTGTGGGGCATCTGCATGGCATTGCTCTTTTTGTCGGCCTCAAAGGCTCTGGCTGTGTGGGCTTCTTGCCTGACAAAAATAGTGTTGGTCACTGGCAACCAATAGAATTGAGGAGACAACCCTGCGCTGAAGAATGAGTTCTAGTGCTCAATCATGTGATCATGATAGATCACAACACCAAGTGCATCAGAAATATGCCTGGTTTTGTCTTCAAGGAGGACGGCTCCTCACTTGGCTCTATCTTGCACCCAATAGTCCATCTTGGCCTGTCAATTACTGTTGCGCTGTTTGCATGCCATACATTGTGCTGCCATTTCTGTAAGGGTGACCTCTAGAGGCTGTGGCTCAGTCACACAGCTGGCAGAGGGAGATTCAAAGTGTATTAGAGTATGTACTGACAATATCATAATAACTACTCACCTGGCAGAGGAAGATCCAAAGAGAACAAGTCTAGGGATTTCCTATGCCAGGTTGGACGCTTCTGGAGCTTCTGAAGCATGGGAAACAACTATACAGTACAACAAAACCTTAAAAACTCGAAAATTGACTAACCAAACAACTGTGCAAACAAGGCAGGAAAACTCCGGACTTTAGAAGTCAGAAAGGCAAACTCTGGCTTATATAAGTGGTCTGGAAGCGGTGCTGAAGGGCCCACACTTGTCTGAATGGTAGCTAAAGAACCAGAGCATCTCAAGGGCTGAGAGTAGTACTAATAGATAGTGTTGAAGGAATAGAAACAGTAAAATGAAATAATGTCAGAAGAAATAAGAGAATGAATGAAGAGAGAGTGAAGAGATAAAGAGTGAGAAAAGGAAGAAATGAGGAGTCCCCTGACAGTTTTGTATGGCACAGGGGATTCTATTCGAGCCTCTTCAGGCTCCTCATACTAGTTGTCATCAGAGGGCAGGGATGGCAGCCTCTCTGGAACAGTCATCTTCGAACGTGGGTCCATTGCCCACACACATCAAGGGTATCAGGCTGGCAGGCCATCTACCAATATTGTGGGTAAGAAGGGGATGTTAGCTCCTGGGGCCCCTTTCAGGGTGTCCTCAGAGAAGTGCACATTGACATATGTGTGCCCTTCCAGATGCTTACCCTGACAATCCTTTCAGGGTTGCAAGGTCTTAGCCTCAGTGGGGTGTGTACTGGCATCCTGGAAACTCTGCTCCTCAGAGTGCGTGGTAGATACCATGGATAATGGTCATGAAAATGTGACCTCAGATGTGCCACTAGCGAGGTGCTGAATCAGCCAGAGAGGCAGCTAGAACAGGAACATCTTCATAGGGGAGGATGTCCTGCCCTAGGCCAGCCTCCCGGCCAGGAATAGCAACACTTGACTTAGTCAAATGGGAGGGCATATCCTCCACTGCTTGCCGACGTGCCTTTTTGCTAGAGTCAGTGTCTTGACTTGGGGGTGTAGTCTGCCGCTTACGAGCAGCCGATAGGGCAAGGAGATCAGTTTTGCGCTGAGCACACATGTGATCCATGTTGTCCATCATCTGGCTGATGAGGACAATGGCCTCTGTGTTGCGGAGGAATGATGACTCTGCAGGTACGTCATACCCATTGTCCCCCAGGCGTTGGAGGAGAGTAGCCAGGACTAAGTCCTGGTTGAGACTGGGCTTGACAGCCCATGCTTTTCCTTTGTTGTGTTGAGGATGTGACTCTTCTTCCGAGCTGGGCTTGGGTTGGTGCGGCATCTCCAGCCCCAAGCCGTGATTGGCATTGCCAATGAAATTAAGCATCGGCATGCTTACCTAACTGATGTGGGCGCTTAATGCCCTTCAACTCCAAATAATGGTCAAGTGCTGCCAGCTTGGAGCAATGGAAGTACGGCTTTTATGTTGTGTCCCTGAGGGACTATTGTACCTCAAACTCAAGCGTATTCTGCTCAGTCTACCAGTGCCCTATGATGCACTCAACAAACCATTTGTTATTGTCCCATGCCCCAAAATTATAGGGGCCTGGGGTCACCCTGTTAGGAAACAATGCATTGTTGGACATGCTATATGGTCACAACAGCAACATATGAAACTTTGGAACAATTTGTTATTCCTGTAATGCCTGCAGCAGCTCTAGCACATAGTTGGAGATACTTGGCTCTGCGTTGAGCATGTGGTACAGGCCTACCCATTTTAGGCAAAGTTTACTTGCCCGTCTCTTGAGAAGCCTCAGGTTATGTGTTGACAAGTAGACCAATGCTTCCACTGATATAAGCAGATCCATTCACCTATGGTAATTGGCGTTTTTCGCCTGAAAGACTTGTGTCTCAATGATGGCGTCATGCACCACCACAATGTTCTTCAGGACCTGCCTGGCAAACTTGACTATGCCTCGGTGGGCTACCACATCCACACGAATTTTGTGCAGCATGGAGGGCAAGTACCCTTCATTGAGCTCAAAGAATGCATACCCTGTTGTCTCTAAAATACTTGTGTTAATCGTAAACTCAGTGAGTGGACACCAGTCCACCCAGTCTCGTTGATCAGGGCAAACAACTGCTCTCAAGATCTGACCTATACTGCAGTTGGCCTGCTCAGTCTGCCCATCCGTTTGAAGATGGAATGACATTGACATGAGGAGTCTAGCTTCTAACAGCTTGTGGAGCTCCCTCCACCATTGTGATGTGAATTTTGAATCACAGTCACTTACAATGGTACTAGGCAGCCCATGCAGCCTAACAATCTCCCTGAGCTAGATTCATGACAGCTTCTTAGCCGTCAGCATTGTGCACACCGATATAAGGTACACCATGCTTGTCATGCAGCATATCACCACCCAGAGGTAATCAAATCCTCTAGACTCAGGAAAGGGACCTACAAAGTCCATTCCAATAGAATCCCAAGGTTTTACCAGCATGGGTAGCTGGTGTAGCTTCCTGGCAGGAGATTTAGGGGGCAACTTCACCCTCTGACACGCTGTGCATGATGCACAGAACTTGGTAACCTCTTGGGCCATGCATGGCCACCAATACCATCTACGGATGTATCCCAACATTGGTGCAGCACCAAAGTGCCCCACCAGTGCATGGGCCTGGTCCAGCACTCACGTCACAATAGTTCATGTATGGGGAAGGCAGACTACTGCCACTCCTTGACAGTTTTCTGTCGTGATTAGTCTGCCAGGCCCCTGCCTGAAACAAGGGTGGTTGTTGGGATCAGTGACTATCTCAGTGAAGAGAGAGTCATGTCCATACTCCCACACCACTTCCATGTGGAAGTCTTCATTGTTCAGGCTAGGGGGCTGTGACAAAGGCAATTTGCCTTCTAGCATCTCAGCCAGAGTAAAGTGTCTATCAAGGTGCTTGAGTTCCCCAGGTGACGCTGGTTTCATGACTTCATGCTCCTTGAGCAGCTGGGCAGCTATGTCCTGCTCTTCATGCTGCTTCCTGAGGCACATACTTTGCCTCTGTTCATTGTTGCATGTTAGGTTTCACTGAATCGGGCTTTCTGGGAAAGCAATGCTCTTACAAGGTGGACATGATCTATGGATACTTGGGTGTCTGGAACTCCGGGGCTAGGACTCTGGGGTTCAAGACATGGACAGGTGGTTATCCCAGAGAAGGGAACTTGATCCGGGAGTTTTGGGTTTAGAGGCTGAGGGTTAAGTGGGGGTCGAGTCGAGAACCGGAGGTTCTAAGACAAGACCAGGTTAATAAAGTGTAAGTCGCAAAGTGCGTACCAGACTCAGAGCACATGGTTATTCAAGCATGCCAGTCAAAGCGTGCCAGTCAGCGTGTACCAGTCAAGTAAAAGGCATGCAACAATTCAAGTTAATATCAAGACTAGCGAATACAATGGGGAACTACGCTATAAGTACTATGGGGCCGGGTCTGGGTCTCTGGGATTCTGGGGTGTCTGGGATAAGTTCTGGGAGGCATTGAGTAGCAGGGGGGAACTGTATACCGGGATCACATGTGTGGGGTGCATGATCAATTGGCACGAAGGAAGTCATGATGTGTGATGCATGATGGCCTGGAAGCAGGTAGCACAATCTGATCGTTGATCATGGTTTGATGGCAGTAATTCCAGGGTCCGTGATGCAGGTTGCCAGGATGCCGGGTGATGGCAGTCCTTTGATGGTGGTGTTAGTGGTTGTGATGGCGGGGCACGTTTGTAGGGTTGGAGAAAGGGTTCTGGATGGGGTTTCGGTGGTGTCCTGGGGTGGACCTGGAGGGGGGGTTGTGACATCAGAGAGTCATGACATTGTGCATCGCACGTACATCCAGGACATGCTCCCTGATCTCCTAGTACCAGTGGAGAAGTAGATCCTCCCCATCTGAGTCTATGCAGCAGTTTGCCTGCACATATTCATGAGGCTCATTTGCCTCCCCAATTACATCACTCTCAAAGTAGCGAGACAAGCAGTCTGCCACCTTGTTGAGTTCACCTTTAACATAGGTAATGTCAAACTGGTATCTTGACATGTAGTCAATCCAATGTCGCTGATGCGGCAACAAGTTCACCTGAGTTTTGAAGAACTCAAGCACCTTGTGATTAGTTATGATATAGATAGGATATCATATCAGCTTATCCTCCCACTTGAGGACGGCCTCAAGTATAGCTAGGGTCTTTAGCTCATGCACAGCATAGTTTTGCTGGGTGGTTGTGAACTTCTTTGATATGAACCTGGCTGGCTGGCAAGTCTGCCAGCTACTCCTCTGGCCATACATGGCTCCAACACCTATCTTAGAGACATTGCAAATGAGCTAAATAGGCTCATCCCATCTAGGGTCAATTGATCAAATAACTGGAGTCTTTGTACAGATCCGTTTGACCATTTCAAAGCACTGCTGGTGCAGCGGCCTCCAGTTGAACAGTGACCCATTCTGCATCATGGCCACAAGTAGCCCAGTATAGGCAGTGACGTCAGGCAAGAAGCTCAATATGTAATTGACAAGGCCAACAAATTGTTGGATGTCATTGTAGTTTTGTGGTGTGTGCCACTCCTAAATGTGGTTGAGCTTGTCCTGGTTGGGGTGGATGCCCCGTTCATTGATAACATGCCTTAGGCAGTCTATACTTTGAGCATAAAGCTCACACTTTTTCCATTTCAAGTACAACTTGTACTTGCATAGTTGTTCAAATACGACTCTGAGGTGCTGCTCATGCTCCTCCATGGAATCCGAATAGATGAATATATCATCTAAGTAGATGTGCATAAAGCATCCTATTACGTCTCAAAATATAGAGGTCATTAGCCTCTGAAAGGTTGCAGGAACGTTACAGTCCCCAATCTGCATTATATTGCTCGTAAATTTGCCCATGATCAAGGCAAACATGGTCTTGGGTATGTCTTCAGTGCAGATGTGCACCTGCTCATAGGCATTAGTAAGGTCAATCTTTGAGCAATACTTTGCTCAAGCCATGTCTTCCTGGATCATCTTCTAATCTGATAAAGGTGTTACATCCTTTATGGTATTATCATTGTGCTGATGCGCATCAAGAGCCATTTGAAGGGTTCTATCCTTCTTTGGAATGCATAATAATGGTACAGCCTGAGCAGTGGTGCATGGTGACCACCACTGAGCATTCAAATAGCGATTAGGTTTATCGCGTAATTGCCTCTGGAGTGCACATGGACAGTGCAGCAAGTAATACTTGTATTGCTTGCTCTTGTCTATGAGATTAATTTCATGATTCACTTCCTGCCATGGCAGGAGCTTCTCCTTGGTCCCATTGACCATATCGGCAAATTCGTCTTGCCATTGCTGATGCAACCGAGGTATATCTTCCTCACAAAGGCTTGTCGCCTTCTGTTTCCTCTTCAGACACACCAGGGGAAGTACCTCCACCATATCTGATAGTGGCCGAGGCTGCGGTGCATATTGCTCATGCATTGCGAGCACCCAAGTAACACTGTCATTGGGTATATGCAGTCTCAGCAGGGAATCTACTACCACTGCTTTACAAGCCACAAGGCTTTTTCCCTTATGTACAAGTGAATATGCTACAGACACTTTGTCCAATGCTGGCTGGCAATACACTGGTGTGATGGTCATCCATTGCTGGTGTGCATTTTGCCCACATGTGGCTGCCACCAGTTCGTTCCACTCCTGCGGCATTCAAGGATCATATGCCCAGTCATACTCAGGAAGGGGAGCTGGTCGCTTCTATAAGGAACATGTGTCTTCACAATATGAGGCTTCCACCTCTTAGTTGCTGTCCCTCAAGTCATCTAACTTGACTTGGTGGGATGTAGATGGACATACATCCACTGAGTCCTCAGGCTTTTTTGCCTTTTGCTGTTGTCTATCTGGAGACTTCGTGCCTCGAACATCAAGAGCGAGTATTTACTCATTTCTTGTCTTGGAGGCTTGATATTCCTCCTCATTCATCATCACCACATTGTGGTCAGAGCTCAGCCCAGACATAGCCTGAACTTCTTCATCCACATCCTCCATCACCGGCACCTTGTGCCAGCCAAGTCAAGGAGAATCCTTGTGCTTCTCCATAGTGCGGTGACATCACAGACGATTATCAGTGTCATCTGCTATAGCCTGTTCAGCTGGGATTACTTTCCCATTTACTAGCACCTGACAGTGCGTGCTCAAAGTCTAGCATGACTTTGTTACGCTGCATGAATGGTGTTCTCAGTATCATATTATAGCGATCAAAGGCAGTTGGTAGCATAGTGGCCTGGCTGGCCGCATGTGAAACAGGTCCCTGTCTGACCAGGAGGGTTGGCCAGCTTGAATTCTGGCCTTGGTTTAGGACATTCCCCATCCAGCGCCCGCTCTGGTTGTAGGTGGATTCACCCTCAACTTGCTGCAGGGGTTCTGCATACCACAAACTGTGTGTTGCAGTCACAATCCAAGTCGGCCTTCTTGGCTAAGAAGGTCTCCACATGCTGACCCCATGAGGGTGCCCCAGCAGGTGGCAATCACCTGCTTCCCCCTTTGTGGCCACTACAATGCTTGTAGTGGTTAGCAGTCTTAAAAGACTGCTGATATCTGATGGTGTACACCACAAACTCTTCCACATTGTTGACCTCTGGGGACAGCCCATCCTCACGTATCAAATAGCAGTGCATGTCTGCTGGAATACCATCCAAGAATGTTTCAAGCATCATATATCTGTCTGGGTATACTGCCATGTTCTGGGCATGGTCGTTAAGAGTATTGTAGAACTCTTGTACTCCCAACTTCTCAGTGTACTTGGCAGACTAGAAGTCCCACCCTGCATCCTGTAGCATCAAGGGGTGCACAAATCAATTGTACAGTCCTGTAAGGACTCTCTTGAATGTCCATTCATACTGGACCTGGTTCACGTGCAACACTGCTCATCAAAACCACCCCATGGCCTCTCCGGCCAAGAACTCGGGCAGAACAAAGATTCGCTCTCACTCCATATGGTCACCTCCATATAAGCACATGGCAAGGTGGGTATATACATCCATCGCCCAGTCCTCCAAGGTCACTGAACTTGGATGTGCCTATGTAGGCACAAATATGCCTTCTATCTGCTTTGTGCAGCTTCACTCCATCTGGTAACTATAAGGTTACTCCCAGGGCATCATTGACTACTCAATGCAGGCAATTGTGCATGGCTTCACGATGCATCTGAATGGCCTCCCACTGACCCGGGGATCTAGTTGCTAGATCAGCAGCTTGGAGAAGTGACTTCCCTCGTCCACCCTGCGGTGGATGTCCCAAGCCCCCTCAACTGTGAGCATAATTGCCCTCATCTCAGGAAATTGACCTAGGGCGTTCATCTTGGCTGTTACCAGGGGCATCACGTCTGGTGGCACCATCTCAATCAAGGAAGTCTCCTCAATCATGATTGTTGTGCCGCTCTGATTCTTCTGGCCCTGCATTATAAACTGATGATGCATCTTGTCAATAGGCTTAGTGCCCTCGAATACAATGCCTTGATCATCAATAAGGGACTGTCCCTTAGTCCTAAGGTCGCCATTGTACATATGTTGATATACAACTCTGTCACTCAATGTGTCTGCCATTGGCATGCACGGCATCACAGATGCCTTGCTCTCAACCTTAAACATGGTACTATTGTGTCTATCTGGGCCTGACATCTCTGTGCTAAGTATCAGGTTCCGCTGAGTCAGGGGCTTTCTGGAAAAGCAATGCCCTTACGAGGTGGACTTGACCCACAGATACTTGGGTGTCTAGAACTCCGGAACTAGGACTCCGGGGTTCAAGACGTGGACAGGGGTAATTTCAGGGAAGGGAACTTGGTCTGGGGGTTTTGGGTTTTAGAGGCCAGAGATTGGGTGGGGGTCGAGTCAGGAACTGGGGGTTCTAAGATGAGACCGGGTTAACAAATTGCAAGTTGCGAAGTGCATACCAAACTTAGAGCACATGGTTGTTCAAGCATGCTTGTCGAAGTGTGCCAGTCAGTGCATACCAATCAAGCAGAGGGCATGCAACAATTCAAGTTAATATCAAGACTAGCGAATACAATGGGAAACTACGCTATAAATACTATGGGGCTGGGTCTGGGCCTCTGGGTTCCAGGATGTCTGGAATAAGTTCTGGGAGGCATTGAGTAGCAGACAGGGGACTGTATACCCAGATCGCGTGTGTGGGATACACGATCAATTGGCGTGAAAGGAGCTGTGATGCATGATGTGTGATGGCTGGAAGCAAGCAGCATGATCTGATCGTTGATGGTGGTTGATCCTGGGGTCCATGATGCGGGGTTGCCAGGGGTGCTGGGTGATGGCATTCTTTGATGCGTGTGATGGCGGCATCGGTAGTCATGGGGGTGGGGCGTGTTGTGGGGTCGAGGAGAGAGGCTCCTGGATGGGGCTCCAGGGAGGTCCCGGAAGGGAGGGGTCGTGACATCACCCCCCCCTCAGTGCCAAGACCCTCCGAG
This sequence comes from Termitomyces sp. MG16, assembly GCA_003313075.1. NCBI lineage: Eukaryota > Fungi > Basidiomycota > Agaricomycetes > Agaricales > Lyophyllaceae > Termitomyces > Termitomyces sp. MG16. The sequence goes on from QGOA01000803.1 coordinate 11,547, forward strand.
GCACACATAGCCGGTGGCCTGGACCGTTGCCCAAGCATGGGATTCGGCACATGCCCTGACACATATTGAAAAAAATTTTACCATCAAACCCAACCATGTCACGTATGCCAACACATTCCCTGATGCCCTCGCCTACTGACAAAGTCATGCCCCTGATGGCATGGGAAGCCCAGAATGCACGGTACCGAGCTTGTCTCAACTGGGAGCGCATGGCGGCGCTCATACAACAACGTGAGTGCTTTCCATGTTGTCCGCTCATCGCAACTAACCTTCTTTTTTCAGAACAATGCAACATCACTGCCCCAGAGGCGGATCCCAGCTGTCTTCTGGAGCCTGCTCCCGATGCAGGCCCCAGGGATCCTTCAGGGTCAGGCCCTAGCCGTTCTGTGCCCACCTTTGTGCGGATAACCATGTGCCCCTTCTGTGCCCCTCCCTCTCCTTGTCCTCGACTGGTTGCCCCTCATTTCTGCTGCTCCAGGATGGCGGTGGGGGCCATTTCCGAGATCCCAGACAATCATTGTGTTGCGTGGGCAGGCACAATGCAGGAGGTCTTCGAGGAGGTGTTGGAGAGACCCCGGAGTTTGCCTCCTCATGCCTGGTGCATCAGCAACGGGCCAGTAAGTAGTTCCATACCTCTGGTCCCATGGCTAATCTGAATGCCTAGTGCCTTCACTGCGCATATTGCTTGGTGCCGTGTCTGTTCAAGGCTCCATCCACCTCAACCCGGCATGACACTTCCATGTGCGAGGCTTGTCACCTCAATCACGAGCGATGATCCATTTCAGCACTTTGGAGGGTGTATTGCATCTCATGGAAGCAGGGGTGGCTGTTGGGGGGATAACCCAGAGGATGGGAGTGGAGGAGAGGGATTGGGTTGCGGAGGTGGCAGGGGTCCAGGAGGAGGTGCCAGAAGGGGCTTCTGGAGGCGGGGCGAGGGGGTGGAGGAGTATCTGGGTGGGCAGCCGGGGCCAGCCTGTGGTCTTGATCATGCATCAAGTGACCCAGAGCAGGAGGAACGTGGGGGGCACCCCAATAAAGGGAAATGGCAGGCATCGCCTAGCCCCTCCCTAGGGCCCTCCAAGAGGGCACGCCTGCCCTCTGGGACCCCACGTCTCCCCCCAGCGATCTTTTCCCCTCTGTCAGGGCGGCCCCTGGGGGTGGACATGAGGGCCTTTCAGGAGCGTCTGGGGTGGGGGGAGTCCAAGGAGGGCAGGGACGAGGCCAATGTGTGGAGGGAGTTGGAGGTGGGTTGGGGGGAGGCAGAGGCAGAGCTGGAGGTGTTGTGGGTGAGGCTGGGGCAGGGAGTGGGGTTTTCAGAGAGGGCCCCCTCAAGCCAGGAGTTGATGGAGGGTCTGCACTGCAATGTGATGATTGCGTGGATGGCGTCTCTGAGTGAGTTCCTCCTATCCTTTTGGCTTGCGTTCTTTGCTGACATCTCAAGGCTGGGCCCAGGAGCACTGCCTGCTTTTGGATAGGGCAGCCACAGCACTTGCATCACTGCAGGAGGAGCAGTGCCCAGAGATAACAACCTCCGGGGTGGAGTGCGGTCTCGACCTTCTGAAGCAGGTGGTGGTCGCACATTGGCAGAGGAACGTGCCTGTCCCAGGGTCCTGGTTTGAGCGGGTTTTGGATGAGGATGAGCCCCTCCCATCTTGGGACCAGTTAGCCAAGGAGATGTGGCAGGAGCACGGTCCAGAGAGGGTGGGAGAGGATTTCCAGGGTTGGCTGAGGAGAGGGGATGGTGGGGGGGGTTCCAGTTTGGGGCCCCAGCATTAGGAACCTCGTCTTGTATTTTTCATTCATTCTTTGTTTCTTGTCCTGGCCTGTTACTGTAGATAGTGTAATTATAAAAAAATGTATATACTTGGCTTCTTGGAGCCAGGGAAAGGAGTGAGTAATATCAGAATGTGTCAAAGAGTTAGAGATGGGAAACAGAAAATATACGTGGGAGTTGAATCCCTACTAAGCCCAGAGGCAGGGGTTACATCCACTACTGCTGTCTGTGAGTCCTGCGCCCAGGAAGGTTGTTTCCCGGGTGCTGTTGTTGGAAGTCCCAGAGTTTGTTGAGGGTGCCCCCGAGGTTTTGGCATGGTTCCCAAGTATCATCCTCTAGGCCGTATCCCTTCCATCATACAAGGAAGTGGGGTCGTCCATGAATATTCTGGGAGTCGAGGATGTCTTCAACCTCGTAGTGGTATTTGTCCTTGACCTCAACCAGAGGAGGAAGTTCGGGGCGTCATTCAGAGAAGGGATCTGGGGGGTGTTGTTTCAGGAGGCGGATGTGGAATACTGGGTGCAGACCTTTAAGTCTCGGGAGGAGCTTGATCTTGTAGGCGTGGGATGAGACTTTCTTTAAAATCTTGAATGGGCCGAGGTGCTTGTGATCAAGTTTCAGGGAGGGCCGGCGGGTACAGAGGTGGCATCAGTCTAACCATACCTTTGTTCCAGGGGTCCAGCCGGGAGTATTTTCCCGTTTCTGGTTGGCATGTTTCACATAGGCCTGGTTCACAGTGTCAATCTCTTCCTGGAGGAACTCGTGAAGGGACTGGAGATTCCAGGCGACCTCGTGGGCAGCATGTGACAGAATGTCCCAGAGTAAGGGGGTCAATCAGGAATGGTATCCTTTGTTGGCGAAGAAGGGTGATACCCTGGTGGTGGAGTGTGGCATGTTGTTGTAGGTGAACTCAGTCAGGGGGAGCTCAGTGCGCCAGTTGTCCTGCAAGTAGTTGACATACAGCCAGAGGTATTGCTTGAGAGACTGATTGACCCTTTTGGTCTGACTGTCGGTTTTGAGGTGGTAGGCAGTAGAGAAGTTAGTCTTTACTTCAAGAGCCTTACACAGGGAGGTCCAGAACTTGGACATGAAGAGTGGGCCACGGTCAGAGACGATGTCATCTGAAAGTCCATGTTTGGCAAAGACATGCTCAAGGAACAGCCGGGCAAAGTCCAGGGCAGTGTCCATGGTGTGGCAGGGTAGGAAGATGCCCTGTTTGGTCAGTCTACACACAACAACAAGAATGGCGTCGAATCCTTCAGATTCCAGGAGTTTGACGATATGATCTAGGGAGATGGAAGACTAGGGGCATTGTCCGACCAGCAGAGGCTTCAGGAGTTCATAGGGTCAGTATTGGGGGACCTTGGCCCGGAGGCAGGGTTCACATGATTGAATGTAGCGGGTCACATCCTTCTTCAACCCTGGCCAAAAGTAAGTCCGGGAGACAAGTTGGAGGGTCTTACGTATCTCAGGGTGTCTCTGGAGCTTGTGGTCGTGGTGTTGGTGGAGAACGTTATAGTGAAGTTGGGCGTGATCCGGGACATAGATGTGGCTGTCCCGGAGGAGGAGCTTTTTGTTGGGGGACAAGGAGAAGGCAGGGTCCCGATCAGTTCCATCGGGGGGGTTGCGGGGGTCATGGTCAGTGAAGTACTTGTCTTGGGGGGCACGGCAGATCTGACTCAGGGTCTCTTTGTTATTTAGAATCAGTATGGCATTTAGATGTTTGGGAGGGATCACCACATGATGATTGAACGCATTGCATTCCACCTCGAAGGACTTCTTGGGGTAGACGTCTGGTTGCTGGGTGAGGGCATCAGGTTTGGCCCTGGGCAGTACTAGATTGTGAAGTCGTACTCCGAGAGGATTTCGGACCATCAGGCCTGTTGTCAACTGAGTTGCTTGGTCGTGGTGAAGTACTGCAGGTTATTGTGATCTGAGTAGACCTGGATCCGGTGCCAGGCTCCCTCGAAGTAGGCTCACCATTGTTTGAAGGCTTCAACAATAGCGAGGAGCTTCTTGTCATAGATGTCATAGTTGAGCTTGGCGTCGATCATAGACCGGGTGTAGAAGGCAACTGGCTGGGGTTCCCCACCATCGGATCCCATCTGTGAGAAAATCCTGGCAATGGTGTAGTCGGAGGCATTGCATTCCAAGATGATTGGGAGGGCAGGGTCGTAGTGCCAGAGTACGGGGGCTGTTGTGAAAGCCTCCTTGAGCAAGTTAAAGACGCTCTGGCACTTACTGTCCCAGTTCCAGGCAACGTCCTTGCACATGAGCTGTGTAACCTGAGTTACGAGTTAGAACTATCTTGTGTGAATCACACAAGTGCTAAATCAGACCGCAGTATCGGATTTGACTAGTACTTAGAGTGAAAACAAGATGTTGCTTATGTAATACTCTACTGTATAATTATAGCGTTGTTGACGCTAATAATACGTATGACTCCATTACATACCCCCCAATGAGACTGAATACTCGGTCTTAGGAAGGAAGTTGGAGCGAGATGTAGGATGCACAATAGTGCATACTCTCAATAAATACACGTGTATTGCGTGGCTGCCAGACATTAGCAGTTGTTTGCAGCATAGATGCGTCATCTAGACACACCGGAAGTCAGTCCTTATCAGACAAGGGCGCACGTTGCGCCAGCAGTAGATGCAGGATAAATATGTATATACTAAAATAAAAAAAACAAAAATTAAGAGTGACCCCGCCTCTGGGTCTGCTGTATCTACACGCAACTCTGGAGTGCATATCAGCTGAAATGGTTCAAGTGAATGACTTGGAGGTACCTACACAACAAAACATTAACATGGGTCTAGGACCCGGATGACGATGCTCCCACAACCGCGCCCATCTTAGTCACCATTGACTCCTCCTCCAGTGCGACGTTAATCACGGGAGGAGGAGGCACCGATTCCATTCTCAGTGGGGTTATAGGCCCCTCGACTGCAGGCGTGTCTACCACCATAGGCTCTGTTAGTGTGACGTTAATCGCTAAAGCTGTGGTGGTAAGCATACCCTGCTCTGCCGTGCGTGACAGGAGATTGACCTGGCCTGGGTCCATGTCAGCTGTGGGCAGGTCATGTGCTGCCGTGCGTTTTAGGAGGCTGACCCGATTCGGGTCCATGCCAATTAAATAATAGAGGCCGTTGGCCTCAGGGTTTTCCGGGAGCTTGCTCTCCTCATGATGCTTGAACATTAGACGATAGTGATCATCTTCAGTCATCTCCCACCATCCATCCCATTGCGGGATTGCAGCAGGGGTGCCATACTTGGAGAGGCGCTCCATGCGCTTATCATTGACCTGTTTGAAGATGTCTATTGACATTGTGGGGGAATGGAACTGCTGTTCCAGGAAGACTACGCTGTACGTGTATGCGTGGTCCACCCATTCCAGCGGGATCCGGTTGTGTAGAAGGACGCGTAATGCATCGTCGTCGGAGAAGTTCCATGCATGGTCGTCAGGCATGTGAACTTGGTGAATCTCAAGCTGCGGCCCACGTTGGGGCTCAAATAGCTGCTCGGAGAACATGGTGTCATACGAGGCAATCGCCTCTCAATAAAGCCCTGGACGGGCCACGACGAGGGTCAGGCGCCGCACGATCACCGGCTTGGCTGTGCTGTTAGCGCACAGAGCTCGACATAAGGCGAACCCGAAGAGGGTCCACCAGTGCATGCGATAGGCATGATCCACGGCGATACCTTGATAGGTATTTTCCAACCTGGGTCGGCCAAAGACCAGCGCGTACTGCGCCAGCTGGTCGAGGTCGAACGGTGTGGCTGGATCCTGAGCGCACATTACGCACAACGCTGTGGTGCCATCGTCTTTCATGTGCAAGAAGCGCCCTGGAATGTGTCGTCGCTCGACAAGAGCGAGGTCGTCAGGGCCCTGCATCGGGTTGACGAGGTCCTGGTACTTAGGCTCCTTCATCAGGAGCTGCATGGTTTGATCATGCAGAGCCTCAACTGTTCGCTGCGCGAACATCTGGAGCTCTGTGATCAACATGTACACGACAATTCTGTCACGATGCGGGATGTGCACATTTACGTAGTACTTATAGAGCCGGTCCAGCTCTAGCGGAGTGCGGGGAAGACCACACGGGGCGTGCTTATACACAATCATACCCAGGATGTGGGCACAATGGCCAGAGGAATACTCATATGACGCTGCTCTATTGGCATCAGCTCCCATCAGCACCGTATTTGTGGCATACGAATAATAGGTGCAGTGGCTGAGTGCTCCTCTAAAGCACGAATTCATTTGCTCGATATCAAGCGGCCCCCATACCTTCACCCCCAAGCCATCGGAGATCCTCCCCGAGAATTCATCCTCAGCCCTATACTTCTGGGTCTTGAGCTCCTTGGCGCAAATTGCCTTCTTCTTCGCAATGCGCTTATTGTGCAATACTCGTTGGAATCGGTCCGTGGCTGATTCCCCCTCCTCCCCGTCCTCCTCCTGCTCCAAACTCGACTCTCCATAGTCGCTATCATCAGACAAGGATGGTACTGGTGCTTTGCCTTTTTCAGACATGGTCTTCTCTCTCGAGGTCGCCACCAGACCATCATATTGTTCCAGTGTGCGGGGGTCTGGGGTCAATACGACCACAGGGCAGTGTTCTGGTGGGGCCGGTACAAACACCGGCAGCATAAACAACATTTGGACTTCTCCTGCTCGTGCGGGAATGCCAGCAGGGAAGATTATAACCTCCAATTTAGAGGCATCGAGAGGCGGCTTGCGGCCGTGGCGCTGACGAGACGGCCCCGACTTGATCGGGGCGAGTGATTCTCGTTGTGGCTGAGCCACTGGAGGGGCAGGCGCATTTCGCGCCAGAATTCTCCCTCCAGGCTCAGCGCAAGGGATGACGGTAACGGGCGCTCTTGGTGCCACAGTGACAGTTTTGGGCCCTATAGGTGGAGCCTGGGATGACGCGGCTTCCTGCTGACCCAGGGACAGACCTGCCAAGGGTTCACTGACTGCAGCCAGCGACTCTGAGGAGGCCTGAGGGCCCAAATCGGGTAACCTTGGTGACGATGCAACAGGCTGAGCAGGCTGCTCATGGCGTGCAAATTGCGCGTCTGATGGCATCCTTGCCTGTGGAGGGTCAACCGGTCGACTGGGCCGATATTTAGCCCTCTTGACCTCAGCGGTTGGCTCCTCAGACGTGGCGATTTTGTGCTTAGATGCACGTTTGATCTGTTCCAGCGCTGCGACGCGCTGCCTCTTCATCAGCTTGATCTGGTCGAGCAACTCCTCCATCACCATCATGGCCAGACTGTCTTGCAGGAAGGACGCAGTCACAGGGACTGGCTGTCCCGCTGCTTCTAGTCTGCCCAACAGCACATCTGACACTGGTAACCTCTGCACTTGTGGCACAGGCTCCTCATATGACTCTGCCACAGGCCGATGCGCCCATGGTACTGATGGCAGCCCCGTCACCGCACCCGCATACATCGGATTCGACGCAGCCAAGCATGACGACGGTTCCTGGTAGTAGCGCTCATGGCACGTGCTGTCCTCTGGGTGCCCATAGCGCCTTCATCGTCAACCTCCATCTCTTGCGAGTGGAGGGGCATCTGGTATGGGAGCGGCTCATCACGGCCTGGGTAGGCCACACCCGCTGACTGAAACTGGCTTGCCGCTGGATATGGCGGCTGCCTCTGGTATTGAGTTGACATTTGTATATTCGGGGGTCTCCCCCCTCCACTAGAGCCTTGCCAGCTCTGATCACTCTTTTGCGGCCCCCAATAGGCCATTTTCACTAGACACGTAGACTACGTGTATTGGGACTGAGAAAAGAAAGAAAAAAAAACAATCTCCCAACTCCGCTAGTGGTGTACACAACCACAAATACATGGCACCCAGCCTCTCACCGGCAATCAAAGTGGACTTCGTCCACATTCCACCACCACACGCGCATTACACGCGTTTTGCTAGCTGTTGAGGGTGTTTCACGCCCTGCAACTCTAGATACCTGTCCATCGCTGCAAGGTCTTTGCAGTTCACTAGTGGTTCCCAGGTAGTATCACCTAAGCTCCACCTTACCTCGAATTTGAGGCTTCCTTTTGTCTACCGATGACCTATGAGGTCATCTACAAACCACTCCTGGTCATTGCCAGTTCCAAACTCATACGGCTCCAGAGTTGCACAGTTAGGGAAGAGCGCATCACTACTGACCATATATGGTCGCAATAGCGACACATGAAACTTGGGCACTATCCTGCGCACTTGCAGCGCCTGGGGTAGTTCCAGCACGTAGTTAGACGTGCTCAGCTCTGCCTCAAGGACCTTATATGGTCCAATCCACTTCGGACACAACTTACTCGCCCTGTCTTTCGGCAGGTTCAAGTTCTTTGTCAAAAGGTACACTAGGCTCCCTTTCTCGATGTCCGGCTCATCATGTCTGTGATTATTTGCATGTTTGGTCTGTCATACACGCGATTCTATAATTGCGTCATGGGCATCTGCCAGATTCCTTAGCGCGTTGTGCGCAAACTGCTTTACTCCCACATGAATAATTTCGTCCATACAAAGTTCACGAATCATGGATGGCATGTAGCCATTGTTGAGTTCAAAGGGTGAATACCCTGTAGTTTCTGATATGCTCGCATTTATTGCGAATTCCACGAGGGGGCATCTATCCACCCAGTCCTTCTGATCAGGATGTACGAACGCTCGCAGGATTTGCGCAATATTTCTATTTGCACGTTTAGTTTGACCATCCGTTTGCGGATGAAATGACATTGACATGAGCAACTTTGCTCCCAGCAGTTTGTGCAACTCCTTCCACCATTTAGAAGTGAACTTAGCATCTCGATCGCTTACGATCGAACTTGGCAGTCCATGGAGGCATACTATCTCCTTGAGATAGATCCACAACAAGTCTGACGCTGTCATGGTGGTTCTCACCGGAATGAGATGGATCATACTGGTCATTCTGCAGATCACTACCCACAGGTAGTTAAAGCCTTTCGACTCGGGGAACGGACCTATAAAGTCCATCCCAATTGAATCCCAAGGTTTGACCGGTATAGATAGCGAGTGAAGCTTTCCTGATGGCTTCAATGTCAAGACTTTTGACTGTTGACATAGCTTGCATGTCAAGCAAAATTGGCTCGTCTCTTTGGCCATTTGCGGCCACCAGTACCAGCGTCGCACATAGTCCAGCGTTTTCTGAGTTCCAAAGTGGCCCACTACTCTATGGGCCTGGTCCAGGATAGTCGTAATCAACGACCTCTCCCGGGGAATGCAGATGACTTTGGACCCCATGGGTCTGGTAAAGTAGACAAGCTGCTGCTCCACCTTGAAGCGCGGATGCGCTTGGCTATTGTTCAGAATCTCTAAGAAGAGATTATCATCCTTGTATCCTTGCTGGATATGTGTGTGGAATTGCACATTGCCTAAGTCAGCCAGTGCAGGCATATGGTCCTGTGACTCCAGCGCTTGCTGGAGCGTCATACCAGTACCTTCCGTAGGCACCCCTTGCCTCGTCTCTTCACTTGGCTAAGGGGCCTCATGATCCACTAGCACCTGGGCTTCGATATCGCGAGTCTCTCGCTGTT
>QGOA01000810.1:3697-20226 GCA_003313075.1 Termitomyces sp. MG16
TTTTTTGTTTTTTTTTTTTTGGAGGAGTGTTACCTTTTGATAGCTTTTAGTCACTAACAACTATGCCCTTTAGAGGTTAGTTCATCTGGCCTGCTGTTTTGCAGTTTCTTCCCGTGTGTAGGCATCCACCCTGAGGAAATGCTTTAAGCACACTCCTGGTTTGGAGTAGTGTGGAATTCCATGTTATTCATCTGGAAGGTGTCAGTCCCAGAGGTCTTTTGGGTCACGTATATCCACTAAAACCTCAGCTTGCCCTGACCAGTCTGTCAGCAAGTCACCCTCGTCTTTTAGCAGGCCTCTTCATGTACTCTTCACCAATCTTTGATTTTCTGTTTCTCATTGAGAGTTGCCTATTCAGGGTTAGTCTCACTTCTAGTCGTCTCTTTAGGGTCTCAATAGTGCTCCCTTTTCTCCTTTCTTCTCCTTGATTATTGTTGTTGTCTATTACTCTCCGACACCTCAGCATTCAGATTGTTGTTGCAGCTTCCATTATTAGGATCCTGTGTAGTCTCAACTCCCCCTTCTTAATCTTTCCCTCTTACTGTTTCACACTCCAGTATTCCTCCGAAGTCTGGTTTGTTCCACTTTACATTTCTGAGCTTCCACCAGCCTTTCACTGCCTCTCATATCTCTTCCTGTCCTAGGGCTCCACAATATAGGAGTATGTATTCTATTGAGTCTTCACAGCCGCATGTTGTACATACTGCTCTCTCCTCGTAGCCTGGTATATTCTTCTAGTATTTGCCCACTTTGTATATTCCATGTATGCATTTCCAAAGAAATTCTCTCACCGACCTGGTGAAATCTTTCTGATGTATTGAGAGCCATATTCTCTCACTTGTTGATACTACTCCTAGTTCCGCTTTAATTGACTGCTGTATTCTTTTTACATTGTCTCTGGTCTTTTGTTGTTCTTCTTGGTTTTGTGTTACTCTTAGGCGGACTCCTCTATATAGTAGGGACTGTGTTGCTTCAAATAGTTTAGCCCTGTAGGCCCATCTTCCCGCTCCATAGACATCGTCTGGTTGAGCAGTCCGTTGTATCTCGGTGCCTTTCTTAGCTAGTTTGTCTGCCTCATCATTGCCTTCTTCCCTATTGTGCTCCTTAACCTATTCAAACCAGGTCGGGCCTGCCTGTTCTTCTATTTTCTCTCTTGCCATACGTAACCTTGGGCCATTTTTGACGTTGATCCATTCTGCATCATCCTACTTGGTGATGTGTTTTGTCAGTCCTTCTATAGTATATTTTGAGTCACTTTTAATGTGTAGGATCCCTTCTTTTACCGCTGTTGCCGCTATCTGGACAGCGTATATCTCTCCTGTTTAGTTTGACTGCTTCAGACCTGGTATCCTTTTGCTTTCATTTCTATCATCCTCCCTACCAAACCAGATTCTGCTTCCTGCTTTGGCATCCTCTCCATTTCTCATGCATGACCTATCTGTGTAGGCTACAGCTCTATTGTATGGGCCTATCATTGCTTCTCTTTAGTTTAGTTTGGCTAAGTCTACTCTTTCTTTTTCCATAAATACTTGGACTGCTTCTACAATATTCTTTATTTTCCTCTGTCATTTATACATTGTGACTTTCTCATTTGTTGGCATTACATCCTCTCTCAGATCTTGAGGCTCTGCCCTGGATCTCCAATTAGTTCTCAGTTTCATTATTTGTCTGCCTGTGAATTTAGTGCATATATTTGAAGTTGGGCACCCCATCATTGCATCTTTTTCACAGTGTCTGCATCTGCAGTAGTCACTCCTTCTATGTTCTTCATCTATTAATCGTATTAGCATATCACAGGTGTCACCCACTATTGATATCATGTGGGTCTGCTGTATGTGTCTACTTCTACTTGATTTGTCATTCCCTTTCTTGCTCTCTATCCTACCAGAGTGGTGTCATATTGACATTTCCATCTTGGCTTTGTTCAAGAGTCGGTATTCCCAGACCCTTACTCCATTTCTTGTCCCTGCCTCAAGCATCCTCTTTATGTCTTTAGAGACCGTTGATGTGTTCTCCGATTTTGCTTTCTATGTTTGGAGCACCTAGTTGACACCATCCAGTAAGTTCTTAATTTTGTCAGTTGACCTGGCGTTGTGTCTGATAAGTTCATCTGCTATGTAGGCCTATGCTGGTCTTTCGCAGCTTGGTTTCATGTAATCCTTCAGCTATGATAGGTGTATTGCCTCATTTCAGCTTCTCAGGTCTAAGAGACCTCTTCCTCTCTTTTCTATTGGGTCATACAGCGTATTTATCTGAACTATTGGAGTTGCTCCATTCTACATGAAGGTACATATAGTTTTCTCCAGTCTCTTTTCTACTTCCTCTGGCATCTCTTGGATCTTTATTAGGTAAAAGGTCATTTCTCCTACAAACATGCTTATGATATGGCGTTTTCCTTTCATCAATGGGTTTGTCTTGCTCCATTGTTCCAGCGTTCTTTCTACTTTCATGATTACTGGGCCCCATGGATTTTCTTACTTGATCTTGTTGCCTACCCCAGCAGCCTAGTATTCTTATTATTTTTTCTTCTTTTACAATTTTTATCTCATTTGGAATCTCATTTCTGACATCCTTTAGATGTATTCTCCTTTTTTCTCTCATCCTTCTCCTATACATGGCCAGTCCTATTGATATTACTTCAGTTTTCTTTATATTAAATTTTGCACCTGATGCCTGGCACCAGGTGTCTAGGATTTCTGTCAATTTGTCGAAGCTGTTCTCCTTCAAAAGAAAGACTGTTGTGTCATCTGTGAAAAGCAGGGTTACTAGCCTGTCTCGCATACCTTTTATTCTGAAACCCTTTATGTCCGAGGTCCTAAGTGCTATTGCCAGAGGTTCTATCGCTATATTGAACAGCAGACAGGATAGGGGGTCTTCTTGCCTTACTCCTCTCTCCACCTTGAAGGGTTTGCTGGCTATTCCATTGATCATTATTGTTGTCTCTGCTTTTGCATATAGTATCTTGACTGTGTTGATGAAACTGTTTGGGAGATTGTATTTTTCAAGTACTTTCCATAGGTAGTCATGGGCTATCTTGTCATAGGCTTTCTCCTGGTCTAGTGCAACTATTGCTCCTTCCACTCTCATCTCTTCCACATAGTCTATCATTAATTTACTGTCTTAATATGGTTAAATATGCTCCTCCTCTTCATGAATTTTGCCTTGGCAAGCTTGTTCTGCAGTGCTCTGGTTAGGATCTTATAATCAGAGTTCAAAATTGTTATTGGCCTATAATTTTCTATTTTCATTTTGTCATTCTTCTTGTAAAATGGACACATCCATCCTTTTGCAAAGTCTGTACCCTCAGTAATTTCGTTTTTCTCAATGTCATTGATCACCATCTTCAGCATCTTCACTATGTCAAATTCTTCTACTCCTTTTTTTTTCTCTCAATGCTTCTCTCTCTTAGTTTTCTGTACAGTTCAACTGGAATGCAGTCAGGGCCTGGTGCCTTTCCATTTGGTTGGGTTGTTAAGATGTTTTTGACTTCTTTCTTTGTAAGTCTTCTTGCCAGCTTTGCTTTCTGGTCTTAGAGAATTCTCGTGCTTATTCCTCTCAAGGCTTTTTCAATAATTGCTTGACCGCTGATAGGCTTCTACTCGGACTGAGCGCATCAAGAGACATTATAGGCCGACCAACACTTGACACACTAAAGGCTCTAGCGACCAGCCTTGGGTACAGAGCAGACCTAGCGTGGGCGCTCTATGGCAAGACTTATCCATTCATCTCAATCACCAGTATCAGCCCCTCAGCGCACTCCACTCAGTTACTTTGAAGACCAAGAAGACTCAGGACTCATAGCACTAGCATAACGGCGGGAGGTGACTCTGACCAAGCCCCGATCAGTACTGGAAGGAGTTAGCAATTGGTGCTGTCAATCACCGAGGCACCTCAATCAGAAGTCTAAAAGAATCAATGACGACGAGACAGGATACACGCAGACCCGACATTTAAATCTATCAAAAGATGGTACAATGTTTAGCGCCAGAATTAGCGCTCACGGTGTCTGTTGAGGATTTTCCGACCATACCCCGGGATGGCATGGCCAATTAAATTACATCAAAAAGTGAGCAAACTCGTACCACTTCTAAGTAGTTTTAGAGTTGCCGTTGGTCGCCGTCACCCATGTGCTACAGGTCGCCATTGACAGGTGGCCGTTAGCTACAGTCACGAAGAGAGGCGCTAATTGGTAGCGCCGTCAATGGACTTATTTTGGAAATAATGTAGCACATAGTATAAAAACTAGCTACTTGCCATGTATATAACAACGGATCGTAACCTCTTGAGCACCCAGTTACACTTAGCGTTCAAATCGCGCTAGCATTGCCTGACTTTGTCACCAAGTTTGGCGCTAGCTTCGTCTATCTTGTCTTCGTTGTTTACGGTGCCACCTATGGGCACGCTACGCTGCGCTATTCGCTTATTTCTCTATAACTTCTCCTAAGCTACGACGCTTACTACTTGCTAGGTAGCACCCGAGGCGCTACCGTCTAGCGCATCGCCCTATCACCTCTGCTCGAGCACACCGGGACCCTGCCGGGACTCCTCACAAACCCGTACGCCAGGCGCTGGAGACGGCGTTGTACTGCGTATACGTCCAGCACACCCAACCACAGTTGGCATCATCACCGCTGCATCTCATTTTGGGTCATATCCTCCTTCTGCAGGTTGACATGGTATCATCTCACTATCTCTGCCATCTCTCCTAAATTTGTTGCATACCTTTTCTTGCCTGCCGCTAGTCTTCCACTTCCAGCCCATGTTCAAAGCCTTCGTATCAGCTTTCTGGGCTTCTTTTTCTTGTTCTGTGCTGACCATTGTCTACATACTGCTTTGGCATACTCATATATGTGCGCCCTGGTGGCCTCCTGTCCCCTGTCATGTTTTAGCAACATTGTTTGTTTCAGGTTTTTGCTAAGTATGCTGGCTGTCATCGCTCTATTATCTTTACTTATGGTTTTATTATTTAGGGTTGTTTCAATCTTCGGCTTTAGGTCAGCAATTTTCCTGTCTAATGGGGCAATCATTGTTTTTAATCAGTCTTTTGCTGCTTTAACTATGTTTTCCTTCAGTTTTTGTCAAATCATTTGTATTCCATTTTGCCTTGTAGTGTCCTGACCATGCAGTATACTGGCATCCCTTTTATTTTCTATAGATTTTTGGGCTGCTTCCACCATTGTTTCAAGTTGTTGTATCAGTTTTCTATCATTTAGCAAGTGTAGTGGCCACAGCCATCTTCCTTTTCCCAACAATAAATCGTTGTAGTTTTCTATATGTACAGTGACCATTTTATGATCTGATGGTACCTCAGTCTCATTGATCTCCCACTTGGATGTGTTGTTGATTATCTCTTGCATTGCATATATCTTATCTATTCATGATTCTGATCCTGTTGGCTTTTGTATATGTGTGAAATCTTTTCTGTCTGGGTGGGCCTCCCTCCATCTGTCTGCTAGCTGGAGGTTTTTCATCATCTCAGCTAGATTTTTTATTGATCTCTCATTGTCTCTATAGCTTAGTAGCCTGTCTATCACATCTTCAACCATGTTGAAATCACCTAGTATAATGTCTGGACGTGGTAGTCATGATCGATTGTTATGCCATCTATTCCCTAGGTCCTCCCAGAACTCGCTGTTTGCTCTCTGGTTGTTTGAGGCATAGATGTTCAATATTCTTAGCCTCTTATTGGCATGCTATAGGATGTCCATCATTATTGCTCTGCCTGGCACTATATCTATAGTTCTTATCTCCTTCTAGTTTGTTATGTCTTTGTTAATAGCGAAGGAGACCCCTTTTGTATTTGGCTGATCTGGGTCAGCCAAGCTGTAGATCACCAGTTTCTTTAGTTTCTTGTTTAACTCTTCCATTTGATTTGTGTTTAAATGCACTGCTTGTATTGCCAAGATACTTATTTGGTGCATTTTCATCAGCTTTGTTATTCTATTCCATTTATGGTTCAAGTTATAAATTATATTTACGCCTCTGCCTTAGATGTTCAACAAGCCTATCTGAATATTGGCTCTTGTATTCTTCTTTATTCTTCTTTTTGTTCCCTCTTGATTGTGTTCTGCATGGCTTTCTTCATCAGTTAGATTGTTCATTTCTGGTTTCCCATGTTCGTGTGGTTGGCTGCTATTCCACCTGTCATCTCCTTTTGTCTCATAATCTATTGTGTTGTGCAGTTCCTGTTTAGTATCAGAGTCCTCCTAAGGGATGAGCCCCACTCCTCTTCTTCCTTCTCTTCATCATCATCATCGTTTTGCTCAATATCAGCTTCAGAAGAGAGGATTTGTTTGGAGGTGTTTGGGCAGAGTCTACTCTGGTCTTTTGGCCCTTCTTGTCTGGTTTCCTCCTCTGCCTCTGGAGTCATCTGATCTGAGTCAAAATATCCTTGCTCTCTTTGTGTTGTATATGGTTTTGCAATCACTGGCTCGCCTCTGGCTATAATTATCTCCAGGAGGATGGTGGGCTTATCTGGCCCTTAGGCTTCTAGCCATCATGCTAGATCCTAATTCTCCATGGCCTTACTGTCTGATCCTCCTCTCCTGCTCCGTTTCCAGTCTGTGCTGAGGTTTGGATTGACTTTGTCTCTTATGACATGTCTTGGGTGACCTGAATAGGCTGGCACTTATAAATGACTCCCCTCAGGTATGTCATTATCTCTATCCTAGGAGAGATCACCCACCTCCAGGGCTTTCCTGTTTGAGTAGTAGATTTGGGCCCTGGCAGCTTTGGACACAGCTTACTGGGCTGCTGTTGTCCTTCCATTCAGATCTCCTACTTATCCAATTGCTTCCTCAGTCTGGAATCTGGTTAGCTTTGTGGTAGATTAGTTTCTCTGTATTATATGTAGGTTTGTTTAATTAACTGTCAACACTCATTATTACTACTATTTCTCTACGTTTCGATTTGACTATTTGTTCCTAGTAGGGCCTACCATATCCTTGGATGTTTGTATCTCTGCTATTGTGTGCTTCCTGTCCTGTTCTAAAGTCCTCTGTATTGTGCTGGGGCATCTCCCCTTTCAGGCCTAGTCATCCTGAGATCTTAGGAAAGGGGCAGAGGCCCAATAGGTGGTCCATGCTTTTGCACTTTGCACACTTAAAGGTGCAGACTGTTCCTACTGACATATATAGTATGTAGTATCTTAGCCCCTTCAATATAGTTATCCATTTATTATGCGTAGTAATGTCTTGTGCCACTGGTTGGACATGGATACTCTACAGTACCTCCATGCTGGCATTTTTGGAACATGCCATAGTCAGTGGTGTAGCTCTCACTGAGTCAGCATAGTGGAATAGGAGTTCTACTGGCTTTATTAATTTGAAGTTGTCTTCATTCTCAGAGAAGTGTTGCATGAAGAAGTCTAGTAGTTTCTGATTTTTCTTCATCATTTTGCTTACTAGGTTTGCAATTTTCCTTCCTCCCTCTTTGTTTACAGGAACATGGAAGTTTGCAAGGGAGAAGGCATAGGAGGTTATATGGGGAGTGAACAGTATAGCCATGAATATTGTGTCCATGGTCGACCATGTTCCCCTCTGGACCAGTGCCTGCACTATTTCTAGGAGTGCTGCAGTGATATATAGCCATGGTGGATGGAAGGCCCTATTGTGGGCTCTGATTGGCTCTTCTACCTGGATGTCTTGGATACCAAAAAGCCTAGATATGGCTCTTTGGAAACTGTCTGCCATGGTGGACCTATCTATTTTGGTTTTTGCATTGAGGAGGTAGATTAAACATTTGCATATTCCATCTGACTTCTACTCTTGGACAATGTCTTGTTCCACTCCTGCAAAGACGTTTATACTTGTCTAGCCATAAATGACTAAAAACCCTCCCTGTGGGATTGGTGTTAGCATTGTGTGGTCAACAGTGGCATACAGGGGGAGGTTATTATTCCCTTGCTGGTTAGTGTCTCTGTTTCTCTGGATGGATTGTGGGGTCTTTGTCGCTTTGACTCTCTCTAGCATCCTTGGTGTCTTTTGATCTATCACCATTCTTGCTCTCATTGTTGTTTCTCAGGATATTGTTCTATTTTGTTCCATCATCCTCCTCCATTGTGTTGTTATTTACCTGTTCTCCTTTATTGAGTGGTGGGGTTTTGAGTACGTAGTTGTTCATTGCGTTAGGTGGGGGTTGAGTCTGGCTAATGTTGTTGGACATTATAGGTTTTTTTTTTTGCTGTTCCAGGTCCATGGCCATGCCCTTCTCTGGTGTTCCTTGTTGTGTGAGTGTTGGTGATCTTGTTGCCTCCCTGACTGCTCTTCTTTTGAGGGATATCTGCTCTATATTGAGGGATCTTAGTTATTCTCCACTTCTTCATACACCCTCCTTTTATTCTTTGGGCTAGTGTTTCACTATCATTGTATTCCTTCTTTGTCTTTATGTTGCTCTTTCCATCCATGTGTCATGTTTGAGTTTGCATTGATCTTTCTATGTCTTTCTCTGTTTTAGTTTTTCATTACATTCTTCCTTTATTTTGTCTTACTACTGATTACTAGCTTCAATAGTGACAGTAAATATCTTTTCCTTGATTTGCCCTCCATGTCTCATGTTTTGTTTTGGATGCCATAACATACCAGTTTTATCCACTGTTTGCATTTGCCTTTTTGATACTCTCTATTGCTAGGGGGCCTTCTGTCTGTCTTGGGTTGTGGTGTCCTATTGGTGGGGTCTCTCTCTGCTATGGAAGCTGCATTGTCTAGTTGCTTGAAGAGTTTTGCATTTTTTCCTTAGAATTTACAGTGTTCCTTTTAATTTGTTCCAGTTTTCCTTTTACTGAGATTTTCTTGTGGATGCATATTTTTCCTTTGTTTATACATGTTGTATTCTTGTGGGAGGTGTTTCTCCTTAGTCATTGATGACCATTCTTATTTACCCCTCTGTTATTGCAAGCAGGCTTGTTCAAGAGTGTGTGAGTTTATTCAATCGCTGATTTGCCAATTGAACTCCGACCATGGTGGTGGTTCGGAACAAGGAGCCCTTGTATGTAATTTGTTCTGTTTTCTGTCAGATATGTCCAGTCATATGATGATGTCTTTATAATTTCTTTATTTTTTTTATTTCAGCAATTGTTTATATTATTGATAATAAATTGTTATATTACAATAATGTTATTTGTCTACACTAGATAGGTAGCTATTGACTTGTCAACAATAATAAAACATTATTAAACTAATGAGCTGGTGAACTTCAAGAGTGAATATATATATATTATTTTTTTTTAATTTTCTTTTTGTTATTTTTCTTATGATATATATAATTTGTTCTGTTTTTTTGTTAAATATATCTAGTCATATAATGATTTCTTTATTTCTTTGCTTCAGTGATTGTTTACTTCATCAATAGATAAATTGTTATATTATAATAATGTCATTTGTCTATGCTAGATATTGATAGTAATGAAACATTATTGAATTAATGATCTGCTGAACTTTAAAAATGAGGAAGTATGAAGGTAAATAAATATGTACAAGTTGAGTTGTATTAAAAGAAAATATAAATAAATTTCCATATAGACTTGTAGGTTATGTAAGTTAATGCTATGTAAGCTGTTGCTCTAATAGTAGTTTATATAAGCTGCTACTTTAACTGCAGTTGTTTCTTTGTGATATTAGAGTTTAAATTGTTGTGGGCAAATATAGTTTATTTGATAATATATATAATACTATTATAAAAGCAATTAAAACAAAAAGAATCAGTAGACAAAGAAGAAACAAAATACAAGCCCAGTAGACTCAGTAGAGAAGGAAGCAATATAGTCAGACCTAATCAAATGTCTGTAAATCATAGCCAAAATTATATGCAATTGTCAAAAATCAACAAGGCCATTACTGACAATGTGACAAAGCAAATGTGATTGAGTGTCATATTGTCTTCATAGATATCAATTAAAGGCTTTTTGATTAATTTAATTATTGGTTGCCATTGTTCAATATGTCTATTTCTATTCTGTTCTGATCCTTGTCTAAAATGTCTTTCAGCTTTCTCTTTAGTTTGTTTTTGGTCTCTTTGTTTAATATTAGATTCTGTAGACTAGACCACTGCTCAATAAGAATTATAGATCTTAATATAAGAAATATTTTGAGTTTTCTATTTGCTAGATTAATAATTTGAAAAGATAGCTAGACAGATACAAAGTCTTTTACTTGGAATCTTTCAAGCTTGTAATATTTGTATCTTAAGTTTCCTTTAGTTTTATTTATTGAGTGTATTGTACTTACATTGTTCTTTTTCTTTCATTTACCTTTGCCTTCAAAAATTAAACTACATTGTTTTTAGTAATCATGAATCCTTTCTGCATTATTTTCTCTATAAGCTTATATAAATCTAGTTTTTTGTTCATAGAAATGTGCTGTTTATTCTTTTCCATATTGGATGTCAGTGTAAATATTCTATTTATAATATTTAATAATTTTTTTTTGCTGTTTAAAGAACATGTCATGCTAGCATTTAAGTTGGCCTTCCATGAACTTAAGTTCAAAGTACTTGCTAATCTTTATTGCTTTTATTATTGCATTGTTGAAATATTAGGCTATCTAGCTTTACAGATTGCTTTATATATTTAGCCATATATAGCCATTACTTTATGTGATTAGATTCTGTTATCTTGGACTTTATTGAATGCATCTTATCCACATTTCTCTTTTCAGTGGCAGGAGATTCTTTTTGCTGATGGCTTTGTATACTGTAAAAACTAACTCCTTGTCTGATATCTTGCTGTCTTTATATATATATATACTAGTTGCCATGATTGAGGTTTATTTACTGCTTTTGTCTTAATGGCTTCTGCCTATTTTAGTTCCTGTTGTGTTATATATTGATAGTCCAATATATGATGTGCAGTTTGGTTACTTACATATACAATGCTGATCAATGTAACTCTGTTTTCTTCCTCTTTTTTGTATATGGCTTTCTTGATTACAGTTTCTTAGTTGCAAAATAAGTCTATTGGTATTGAGATATTTGTAAACATTGCTTACTTGCTGTTTCTGTGTTGTAATCTGCTCTTAAAATCATTTATGTTATAATATATCTAATATAGCTCTGTTAGCAGATATACCTGTTAGATGGTGGTTAAACATATATTGTATTGCTGCAGTATCTTAATATCTTTCTAATCTGCTATGCTATCTGTATATTCTTTATAGTATTAGTAAGTAATCAGTGAGTGCCTCATTTGTTTTTCTATATAATGTGACATATCTTGATTTATTTGTTCCATATTCAAAATATTTTCTTCTTTTTATCAGTCTTTTTTAATATATATACTTTGATTATTTGGTACTTTCTGTTGATGAGCTCCCATTATAGATGACCACGGATAGCGCCAACACAAGCACCTCACATTGGCACACTGGGACCACTAGGAGCGGCACGTCTTAGCACTCCAGGGGCTAATTTTTGCATATTTTTATGTTAATAACTCGCAGCTGGAGCCTCTAATTACTCCAGGACCACTCTTTATGGCACCATCTATTCTTAGCATTTTTGGGCCTTACATAAGCACCAATCTCCCCTTTTCCTTACCACCAACCTCTTGCCTACTGTGCGTTCTCTGGGACCTGTCTGGGACTCTCTCCCATACTTAGCACGCCTAAAGCAATATTGACTAAGTAGCTGTACTAGTGATAGTGCACCTTAGCACAATTTGGGCGTCATCACTGTAGTCTATTGCCAGTGGTACAATAATTTCTGACTTTGTTTCTGGCTTTATTTTATTATCCTAACTATTCAGAAACAGACTTTATAACATTTCTCTGCTTCTCTTTCACTATTTTCCTATTGGCAAATCTTTAGTGTATATTGCTCTTCTAAGAATCTGGCTATTAAGGTTCTATCTTATGAGTTGTAAATCTGTAATGCTTGTATTTTATTTAAAAGTCCTGTTACATCTTCTATGAATCCTGTTGTATTAAGTTTTTTTTTATTCTACTTTATCTTATTTTATTTAAAGAAAGAAATGCACTATTTTTTATATTATATTTTCTTTCTCTCTTGGATGTGATGTGCAGCTTGCTGCTCTATATAACAGTATTTTCTGTCTACTGTTCTTGATAATTCTCTCCTTTACTTTCTTTTTTTCTCTTTGTGTTTTGTGTCACATACAAACTTATGCCACTTTACAAGTTAAAGTCTAAAGAGACTAAGGCTCAAACACTTGTTGATCAACTCAAAACTGTATGTATTCTATATTGTTGTCTTTGACTTTTTTTTTTGACCTTGTTATCTTTGGTGCAGAAATGTAGATAAGTTGCAAGCATGTATATGGCTTTTTCAGTTGTAGCTAGTCTTGCTTATTTGCCTATTATAGCATATTCAATAGCATTTCTGTGATGACAGCTTTTAAATATAAAATGGCCAATCTGTCTGCTGGATAAGCACTTGTTTTATATTGTAATCTGTAATGCTAATGTTTTTTTAGGTCTATTAATGGCAAGTCACCATCTAAGCAAAAGGTTTTTGCCTCATATGATGAGTTTATATGTTACTTGTTGTATTCAGTTGTAGCTAGTCTTGCTTATTTGCCTATTATAGCATATTCAATGGCATTTCTGTGATGACAGCTTTTAAATATAAAATGGCCAATCTGTCTGCTGGATAAGCACTTGTTTTATATTGTAATCTGTAATGCTAATGTTTTTTAGGTCTATTAATGGCAAGTCACCATCTAAGCAAAAGGTTTTTGCCTCATATAATGAGTTTATATGTTACTTGTTGTATTTGTAACTATTTTTTTACTTAATAGCTTTGTGTTAGTTCTATTAGTATTTCTGCTGCACTATTATTTAAGAAAAAAAGGGCTGTATCTATTCTGTTTATTGATATTCCTATTATGTTTATATCTCTATTCTTCTTGTTGCTTTGCTTGACTGCTGTTATATAGCTAGGCTATGGCTGACTGCTGAAGATGTGACCTTGTTATCAAGCACTCATATTATATACATGATTTATGATTTATTCATATTTATATGCAGTTTGCATTAAATTTTATACTCTCTAGATGTTTTCATACTATAACAGACAAGGCTTTGTTTGCAAGCTAGTCAAGCTCTAAAAAATCATGTGCCAAAGCTGCAGTCAAGGCTACTAGTCCAATTTTAGATAACAATTTTACTCCAAAAAAAGTTGTTGAATTGTCTAGCAATGACAATAATGACTTGTCTATTGTATTAATGTAGATTGTTTCTTCTATATTATTGGCTTGTGCTCATTTTTTTTGCTTTAGTATAGGATTGCTAAATAGTCTGTATCTAAGCTACTTGTTAAAAAGTCAACTTCTGTTATAGCAGCAAATGATAATAACATTGATGATTGAAATGTTATGGACAATAATAATAACATGCTATTGGATTTTATTGTTAATAACAGTTTTACTTCCAATTGTAGACTGTTGAAAAATAGCAAGTCACTCATGCTGTAAGGGTGACCTCTAGAGGCTGTGGCTCAGTCACACAGCTGGCAGAGAGAGATCCAAAGTGTATTAGAATATATACTGACAATATCAAGGTAGCTACTCATCTGGCAGAGGGAGATCCAAAGAGAACAAGTCTAGGGATTCCCTATGCCAGGTTGGACGCTTCTGGGGCCTCTGAAGCATGGAAAACAACTGTACAGTACAACAAAACCTTAAAAACTCGAAAATTGCCTACACAAATACTTGTACAAATAAGAGGCAAACTCTGGCAAACTCTGGCTTATATAAGTGGTCTGGAAGTGGTGCTGAGTGGGCCCACACTTGTCTGAATGGTGGCCAAAGAACCAGAACATCTCAAGGGCTGAGAGTAGTACTAACAGATAGTGTTAAAAGAATAGAAACAGTAAAATGAAATAATATCAGAAAAAATAAGAGAATGAATGGAAGGAGAGTGAAGAGATAAGGAGTGAGAAAAGGAAGAAATGAGGAGTCCCCTGACACATGCCTCTTATCTCCATTTTATCTGCCCTGGCTGCTTCAATTTCAATTGTTTATCTAGATGTTATCAAGTTGTTTGCTAAGTTTTCTCTTTATTTATATACTTCATTTATTGATGTCTTGCTATAGCATTGATTCTTCTATCAATCTTATAATAGAGCTTGCAGTAGAGGCTATCATGTAGTCTTCTATTCAAGAAAATTTTATAGTGCTGACTTATCAAGGACTGCTATTTCTTAAGTATGTATTAACATTTATTATTTTGTCTGTATTTTATATTCAAATTGTCATTAGAAAACAACTCAGAATTTAGCCTTTTGAATATGATAAAATAAACAGTGATGATAAAATTTGTTACGTGTACATTGATGTTGTTGCTGAGCATATAAATAAAAATAATATTGAAATATGTGTTTTGCTTCTTGTTTTGTATTTTTTCTGTTTCTATAAATGACTTTTTTGATAGTTTATTGTCCTTTTCTCTTTTATTCAATTGTTACACCTTCTATGTAAATTTATCTAGAGCTGACTCTGCTAAACTAAATGCTCTGAAGTAGCAATTGGCCTTTTATAATTTTTCTGAGCCTCTTCTGTGTTTGTATTATTTCTAAAGTAGTAACTATCTTACATCTATTTAATAGTTTTGTTCTTGTTAGCAATCTGTCTGACAAGTATAATCAACATTGCATTGAGATTGTTGAATTTCATCAGAAGTCTCTTTGTCAGTTTGCTATTTTAAATTGTGTTTTCAACTTTTTAGACAGTGTTAAAAATACTCTTTCTAGTAATAGCATAGCATTTGTTATTTAAAATAAGGGTAAAATCTCTACATATAATATTGGTAAGTCGTGTTTTATTGTTTTATTGGTTCTGCATTTGATGTGACTTTAGACAGTGAATATGTGACCTCTAAGTCCAAGAAACCTTCTAGTATAAAAAGTAACTCAATATTTATTAAGATAGATTTAAATCAGCTAGAGTTGCTAATTTGTATAAGCTAGCTGTTAAATTTAATTAAAAAGTTTCTGTTATGCTCATTTTTATATGATATTCTAACATTTTCTCAGTTTTTGTATATGATAGCGAAGTAGAAACTAGTCAACAATTCTATTTTATGCCCAGTGACTTTGATTCTCTCCTTTTTTAGCATCTATACAAAAACAATAATATTGAGATTTTGAAAAGTTCTGTTGTCAGTGTTGGTTTTAGTATCAACTAATATAAGTCTAGTGATTTCAAGTACATTTGTGTTAGTTGTATTTGAATATATTCTCATATTTTTCAGGTATTTTATCTTGAACTTGCTATTTGTTATTATATTGCATGATCCTACTTATATGATATATCTTGTTCAACCTGCTTCTATAATGAATTGCACTAGTACTATTAAGAGGAAGGCCAAGTCCAAGGAGTGTAAGTAGTTTTTGCTTTCACTGCTCTTTCTTTGTTAGTTGACTGCTGCTGCTGCTATAAAAAAAAATTGCATTTAGCAATTTTTCACATGGAAGCATAGTGCAGTGCAAATAGGCATATTTTAATGTATAACCTTAGTTGTGACCTTAGCCATCTAGCTATTGAACATTTACTTGTTACTATTAGCAGTCATTTTTGTATTGCATTATTTTGATAGTCTCAATATAAACTTTTTGTTAAATCATTATCTGTTTGTCTATTTATTTATTGAGTGCATTTTCTTTTCTTTAGCAAATCTATGTATAAACATTTTGTTAAACTACAAGAAGAAAAAACCTGCAAGCAACTGTAAAGACAACCTCTAAAGGCTGTAGCTCAGTCACACAGCTGGCAGAAGAAGATTTAAAGTGTATTAGAATATATATAGACAATATTATAATAACTACTCATCTGGCAGAGGAAGATCCAAAGAGAACAAGTATGAAAATTTTCTATGCCAGGTTAGATACTTTTGTGGCCTTTGAAGCATGGAAAACAACTGTATAATACAACAAAACTTTAAAAACTTGAAAATTGCCTATACAAACAATTGCACAAATAAGGGGAAAACTCTGGCAAATTCTGGCTTATATAAGCAGTGATAGGCTTCTACTCGGACTAAGTGCATCAAGAGACATTATAGGACAACTGACACTTGACATACTGAAGACTCTAATGACCAGTTTAAGTACAAAGCAGCTCTAGCTCTGTCGCTCTATTGCAGGACTTATCTATTTACCCTAATCACCAGTTACTAGTCCTTCAGCACACTCCATCCACTTATTTCAAGGACTAAGGAGGCTCAGAATGTATAGCACTAACACAATGGCAGGAGAGGGACTCTAACCAAACTCCAATCACTTTTATAAGAAGTCAGCAGTAGGCGCTGCCATTTGATAAGGCACCTCAATCAGAAATCTAAAAGAATCAATAACGGTGGCACAGGATATATTTAAACCCAACATCTGAATCTGTTAGGAGTTGATACAATGAGTAGTGCCAACATTAGCACTCATGGCATCTGTCAAGGATTTTCCGACCATATTCTGGAACATTCTAGCCAATCGGAATTATATTAAGAGTGAGCAGACTCATATTGTCAGGTTCCGCTGAATCGGGGGCTTTCCGGGAAAGCGACGCCCTTACGATGCGGACTTGATCT
>QGOA01000812.1:0-13781 GCA_003313075.1 Termitomyces sp. MG16
AAAAAGTGAGCAGACTTATACAATTTTAAGTAGTTTTAGAGTCACTGTGGTCAATAGGCTGTAACTATAAGGGTAACCTCTGGAGGCTATGGCTTAGTCACATAGCTGGCAGAGGAAGATCCAAAGTGTATTAGAATATATACTGACAATATCATGATAACTACTCACCTGGCAGAGGAAGGTCTAAAAAAAAACAAGTCTAGGGATTTCCTATGCCAGGTTGGATGCTTCTGGGGCCTCTGAAGCATGAAAAACAACTGTACAGTACAACAAAACCTTGAAAACTCAAAAATTGCCTAAATAAACAACTATACAAACAAGGCAGAAAAACTCCAGACTTTGGAAGTCAGAAAGGCAAAGTCTGGCTTATATAAGTAGTCTGGAAGCAGTGCTGAAGGGCCCACACTTGTCTAAATGGTAGCTAAAGAACCAGAGCACTTTAAGGGCTGATAATAGTACTAACAAATAGTGTTGAAAGAATAGAAACAGTAAAATGAAAGAATGACAGAAGAAATAAGAGAATGGATAAAAGCAGAGTGAAAAGATAAGGAGTGAAAGAAGAAAGAAATGAGGAGTCTCCTGACAGTAATGCCAGTTGGTCACTGTCATTTATGTGCTGCTAGTTGCTGTTGACAGGTTGCCATTAACTGTAACCACAAGGAGAAGCACTAATTGGTAGTACTGTAAATGGACTTATTTTCAAAATACAGTAGCACATAGTATAAAAGATAGCTACTTAACATGTAAATAACAACAAATTGTAACTCATTAGCACCAAGTTATTCTCAGCATTTAAATTACACTAGCTTGACCTAACTTGTCACTAAGTTGGGCACTAGCATTGTCTATATTATCTTTGTTGTTTATAGTGCCACTTACAGGCACATTTTGTTGTGCTATTCTTTCTTTTTGTAATATCTCTATCAGACCTATAGAGCTTACAGTTTGCTAAATAGTATCAAGAGTGCTATTATCTAGCACGTTGTCTTATCATATTAGCTCAAGCATACTGGAACCCTGTCAGAACTCCTCACACACTATGCATGCCAGGTGCTGAAGATGGCATTATACTACATAATGTCCAGCACACCCAACCACAGTTGGCATCATCAATATGTCTTTCCAATTTCCAAGGTCTTCTGCTTTCAGCAATGATTTGCTGGTATTGCTGGCTGAGGCTCCACAACTCTAACTCCTTATATCCAGACTAGTATATTTGGAAAGCATGACCTCTTATGATGCATGAGCAATGGATTAGAACAGCATGGCAATGATGCTAAGGCTCAACATCTTTGCTGATTCTAACCAATAGGTCACATGTGTCAGGTTCCGCTGAGTCGGGGGCTTTCCAGGAAAGCAATCGCCCTTACAATGCGGACTTGACCCACGGATACTCGGGTGTCTGGAACTCCGGGGCTAGGACTCCGGGGTTCAAGACGTGGACAGGGGTACTCCCGGGAGAGGGGACTTGGTCTGGGGGTTTTGGGTGGTGAGTAGCTGGGGAATTCGGGTGGGGGTCGAGTCGTGAACCAGAGGTTCTAAGACGAGACCAAGTCAGTAAATTAAAGTCGCGAAGTGCGTACCAGTCTTAGAGCACGCGATTATCCAAGCGTGCCAGTCAAGCGTGCCAGTCAATGCGTACCAGTCAAATAGAGGGCACGCAACAATTCAAGTAACCAAATGAAAACAGTGTAAGCAGTGTAATATCAAGACTAGCGAATACAACGGGGAGCTATGCTATAAGTACTACAGGGCCAGGTCTCAGGGTTCCAGAGTGTCTGGGATGGGTCCTGGGAGTCATTGAGTAGCAGGCAGGGACTGTATACCTGGATCGCGCGTGTGGGGCGCGCAATCAATTGGCGTGGAGGCAGCTGTGATGCGTGATGCGTGATGGCCGGGAGCGAGCTGCATGATCTGATCGTTGATCAGGGCTGGTAGTGGCTGATGGCGGTCCTTGATGCGTGTGATGGCGGTGTCGGTGGTCATGATGGCAGGGCGTGTCCTGTGGGGTCAGAGGGAGGGTCCCGGGTGGTGTTCTGGGGGTGTCCCGGAGTGGATCTGGAGGGGAGGGATTGTGACACCTGGGAACTCTCCAATTGCCCCCATTCCTGACTTACCAACAGCCTGACCGTTGGAGTGTTTTGAGACCATACTTTGGTCTAATTGGCCTCAAACAAAAAGTTTAAATAACATTAATAATTTACACTTTGAAAGCCATAACAATCTGATCGAGTGCATCATTTCAGAAGAAACTTTAAATAAAAAACAATCAATTGCGTTTAAAATTATTTCTAAAGCTTTTTTCAAATATATTAATGATGAAGCAGCCGGCATAAATAATGTTTTATCCCCAAATTATCAACCTTATTTGTGCCTTCATCTTTCAGGACCTGGTGGTACTGGAAAGACTCATGTTGTTAAAGCCGTACAAAGAGTTATGGAAGTTTATCAATGCAAACAAAGATTGCGCTTTTTAGCACCAAGCAGTACTGCAGCTGCACTTATTGATGGATTAACTATCCATAAAGGTCTATCTATCAAAGTTCAGAAAAAAAATAAAGGAAAAGGTAATCGAATACCTGGTGATTCTAAAGAAGATTATTCTGTTATAATGACCGTTGCTGAAAAAAGTAATCTT
The DNA here is from genome assembly GCA_003313075.1 of Termitomyces sp. MG16. Classification (NCBI taxonomy): domain Eukaryota; kingdom Fungi; phylum Basidiomycota; class Agaricomycetes; order Agaricales; family Lyophyllaceae; genus Termitomyces; species Termitomyces sp. MG16. The sequence goes on from QGOA01000812.1 coordinate 2,639, forward strand.
TTTGAAGAATTTAAAAATGTTATAATGCTTCTTATTGATGAAGTATCTCTGCTTAGCTGTCATTTATTATCAGATGTAGATTGCTCTTTACAAATAGTAAAAAGTAATAATGAACTATTTGGTGGAATTTTGGTCATTTTTTCAGATGATTTTTATCAATATCTACCTGTTGGAGGAACTCCTTTGTATAAACCTGTAATAAATTCTACTAATATGTCTTCTCAGCAATTATTGACTCGTCTTGGTCGGTTAGTATGGAAATCGGTCACTGAAGTAATAAACTTGGAAGAGCAACAGTGCATGAAAAAAGATCTTGAATATGCTGCAGCTGTTTTATGGTTGCGAAAGAGAAGATGCACAAAGGAAGATGTTGAGTTATTCAACAGTCGAGTGATTAAATCTTTTGAAAATCCAGATGGATTAAATATGAATTGTAATAATAAACAATATTCAACTGCAAGAGTGCAAACTAATGATCTTCATGAGGCTATAAATTTTCAAAAAGCAAAATCCATTGTTCAAGGTAACATTGATATTTGTGCTGCAAATGACACAGTTAAAAAAAAAACAATATCAGAACCTGCTAGATCTGAACTTTTAAAACTGAATGTTTCTAAGTTTGCTAGTAAAGGCACTTTACCTGGTTTTCTTCCTTTATATATAGGAATGCCTGTTGTTCTGCGCAATCAAAATCTATCTACTGAATTAGGTATTACAAATGGTGCTCATGGAATATTGAAGAAATATGACATTGAAACTTGTTCATCCGGTTATACTTATTGTACTGGTGCAATTATTGAATTTCCAAGAAGCAAAGTATCTCTTTCAAATCTACTTAATCAGTATTTTCCAATTGAACCTCTATTCTGGAAATTTCAACATTTAGTACAATTAGATAAAAATAATGAAAAGCAAAAAATATCAATCATGCGCTATCAATTGCCTTTTCAACCTGCTTTTGCTATTACAGGACATGCTGCACAAGAAACAAGTCTTCTGCATATTTTAGGTTGGTTACATCTTGGAGGTTTCGCTGCCTATGTAACAGCATCTAGAGCTACTACTCGCGAAGGTCTAGCTATAGTTCAAAAAGTCACTTTAAAAGATCTCAATCAAAAGTTGCCATCTGACTTAATTATTGAGACACAAAGGCATGAAATTATGGAGCACAATATACTTATTAGACATGGATTTAAGAAGAGTTTTATTAAAGTTGTACCTGATCCTGAAGGTGAGGATAAACATTTAAGCAAATACTCAAATATTAATATTAAATTATCTATTTATTCTCAACAATATTCTGATAATATTCAAAATACTCAAGATCAGTGCGAAAGAAAAGTAGATGCAGACAATAATAATAAAAGCAAAAAGAGATCTGCATCACATAATTCATGCTATGATTTTACCTTGCACAAAAAATTAAAGTTAGATTTTGATGAAAGTACTAATTCTATATGGCATGTTATTTCGAAAGGATGCTCATGAGATAGTATAAATTGGTCATGTGCCTAGGATTCTACACTCATGTCTTTTTATTACACTTATCTCCAAATGAATAATGAAGATCAAAATATTTGGAGCTGCTCTAATGAAACTTGCAACATTCTAAGTGATTTATTTGCAAAACATATTAGTTTAAGCTATAATATTGATGATATCTGCAATGAATTTTGCAAATATCTTTATTATAAAAATCCAATAAAGTTTCCATTAATTGGACCTACTTTAATAAGCGCTACAGATATTGTTGACTTAATTTTTTTCGCTCCTAATATAGTTCAAAAAATGATTTATCATATATCATGCTCTTCCTGCCAATTTCTTTTAGAAGCAACTATTGACTTGCATTATATAGGTCACTGTACAAGTTCTACCGTGTGGTCTAATTATAAAATTCAAGGAGGCACTGAGGCAACCACTCAGCAATGGTTAAATGCTTTTATTACAGCAGGTAAAAGGCACGCTTCCATAGAAGCTGCAACAATTATGAAAAATGGACTAGCTAATCATTTACACATATGTTCTGCTATTCCAAGTGAAAAAATACTTTATGCCCCAGCTCCTTTAATAATTTGACTTGATTTAGATTATATAGATGGATTTGCTACTAAAATAATTCCTATTGTATGCTTGCCAACTCAGACAGGTTTACAGCAATATAGTGTATGAGCTATTATCTACCAAGGTTATAATCATTTTACAGCTCGTCTTTTTGATAATAACTCTGTCTGAAGCTACAATGGAGCTGCTTACAATGGTAGTATTGTTAAGGAAAACAACTGCATTAATTTGGAGAATTTTAATGGTAGACAGCAACATATTGTAATCTATGCAAAAATATAGTAGTATGAGCGCCACGAATATTTAGATTAAGCGGTTGCCACATAGTCTATGAAAGGCTAGTAATACGCACTCCAGCCGTTTATCTACTGTCACTGCTGGTACCAGATTGTATTTCCATTGGAAAAATTAGAAAAGAAAGCTGTCATGCAATTTCCAATGTGCCAATTTTCAAAAGAAAAAGGCACTTTCCTTTGTTGAATGACTTTTTTATGGGAAATTAGTATATCAGAAAAATAGCATAACAGCTTTCTTTTACACTTTTTTCACTGGAAACACTTTCCAGTATCAGCAGTGCGTGCGAAGATAATAAAATAATTATGTAATCATTCGTCCAGACAAACATTTATGTAATTGTTCGTCTGGACAAATGCTTAGGTAATTGTTTGTTTGTCTATAAGGCATAAGGTAGCTTCTCTATAAACAACTGCACATCTGTGCCCTGAATTTTTGTAATTGCATCAAAAGTTTCAGGAATCTCTGAATTTGACACGTAGTCTCTGGAGTTTATTATAAAGTGCAGTGACCTCTGCATATGAGACATCTCTGACTTTCTATGATAAAATATAAGACTGTGAAAAGCTCAAGACACCGTTCACCTTGAACCGAAAGTGTTTACAAATCTATCTCTGGAGAGATGTCAGGTTGTTGATCCGCAAAGACAAAGACCGTGATCAGTCATGAAGAGTGAAGTTTCCGTGCTTTGTACTGTGGGCAGAATTTACAAAGATCCTTAGTGCATCTTTCAACTGAATGAACTTTTGCTTCTGATTTTATACGGTGCCGACTTCCATGATTTGGTAAATAAGAGATGATTAAAATTAGATTTATGTGTTTCAAGAAAGTTTGTAGATATAGTCAATGAGTTGCATGACTGTCAGTCATAGTGACTTGTCATCTCACACTGTGCTCACAGTGTTGATAACTTAGTTCTCACTACATTATCTGTCACATTCAAGTTTCTCTCCTAATGTCTCTATTACACAAGTTTTATACTACATTCTACTAATCTTACTTACTCAGTCTCTTGTAGTTAGCTTGAATCTCTCGGCCCCGTTCTCAGAAGTGGGTTTTTCTGATGTTCAATAACTTATTTTCAGGACTTAAGAAATTCTATTCTTACAACATCATGCTAGCATTTGCACCAAAAAAAATTATCGTATTATAATAGTATAAGTATAATAAAGCTCAAATATTGCTATTTTTATATCAAATTATGAGTTACAAACCTATAATTATCTGCAAAAAACGTACTTCATGGAGCTGAAAATATTATTGCGGATTACGGGGTATGAGAGCTTTGACTGGTCTCAGAAGGCGACAGCAATCGTGGACGAACTGTATGTTCAATGAATGAACACCAATAAGCAATTGACGACAAATAATACAATGGAAATAAATACTTACCTGAACAGAAAATAGTGTCTAATGTATCAGATGACAAGCAGCGACGTTTACCAGTAGAACAAGATACATTTACTTTAGGAGCGGAGTGTGACAAATTTGAATCAGAAGAGGTGGAATCTGAAGACTGGTGCATGCCTGCGTCATCTACATCCTGGTTGCTTGACTCATCATCATTGCTCTCATCCGATTCACAACCAGTGGAGTGAATGAGCCCGTTATACAAACCTGCATCATTATCATGCTTGATAGAGTCAAGTCGAGTCAAGATATGGGCAAGAGAAAACCCCAGCTCAGATGACATTTCCCTGTCTCCATAAACCAAGCCATCGAGCGGGACATTATCTGAAAATTATTGTCATACAACTTTGAATGACAAAGAAGCGAGTACAAACTGTAAAATTGGCATGAAGAAACAATAACGTCATAAGTTGTGCCAGGCCAATAGAACAAACGTTGAGATGAAAGTATTGTCATACATTTGAATGCATCTCATCCAGGACCACCCCTCATACATTTACATACAGATAAACATACGGTTGCCGGGTCTATCGATTTCATAGTATCGCCTTGAAAACCTGAAGTATAAGCTGCCTTCTTCAACAATATAAGGACATGTGCCTGATGCGCCAGAAACACCACGTAAACATCTTGAAATGCCTCATACCCAGTTATAGAACAACCAGTACTGTGAAGGCTGTGTGTATGGAAATACCAATAAACTATTTTACGTGCCCTTGACTAGTTCTTGATGGAGGCTTCAAAGGCCTGACTATCCTTTTGATGATTCACGTAATTTCAATTGATAAGTGCACTGTAAAGTTCGAAATAGTTGCAAAGAGAAAACAATGCTAAAGAACCGTCCCAAGTACTCGTATCCGGTATATGAGGATATTTGCGATCTAAACAGTTAATATAGCAGTGTAAAAATAAATAAGAGAATAAAATAAACACACCAATGACGCTGTTGTATGAACACTTGAAGTACTGGTAATAATACACCAGCATACGAACTAATAAAGCATGCGAGGCTATTCCATGGTTGGTGTTGGTAAGAACGTCGCTGCCTACAAAATGGTGATACATTCCAATAATGGAGTCCATCAAAGTCAAAGCAAGATAATAGTGACCTCCCAAACAAATCAATGGAATAGGTGTTACAACACAATGTGGTAAGTTAGGTCGCATTATGCCAATTGTTAATTTTTAACACAAGATAAGGATATGAATGTATGAACAAACTTACAAGATATCGCCAGGTTCTAACACCACAACTTCTATATCCCATAAGTCCTCGTTGGATTGGTGCGATATATATTTGTTGGTAAATATATCAACAGTGGCAAAGTCCTGGAACAACCCAGACTTTGGTCTTGCAATATACCACAATTTTATGCCTGTCTCCACCTTTATAAATGTGCCAAATCCGTTGGAGTCTATGTGCCAATAATGATGGGCTGAACCAGTGGACGTGATTGCCTAACGCATGTCAGAAAGTGGATATTGGTCAATAAATCTGCAATAAGAAGACTGACTATTAACTTGTGACCACACATACTAATCGCCAGATATAGGTAGTAAGGGGAATGGATCATATTAGTGGGCATGTAGAGTGCACTGATTGCATGCGAAGGCGTAGAAGAAGCAGCAACAAAAAGATCAAGAGGGGATCCTTTGCATGTACGGTTAGTATCCAATAAAGTGAAATCTGATCGTAAAATTTCAGTAAAGTACACATCACAAGTATGATAACATACCGTGGATAGTAGTGACACTATGGATATTGCATACGGACGACAAGACAGATTCGTTGAATCCCTTGTCAGAAACGTTGCATGTCTTCATTAAAACAGCAGAATGTGTTTTCAGTTGCTCAGCAATGGTACAATTGGTTGAATTGTAAAAATCGGCGAGCGCCATGACTTTGACCAAAGATGGTCAAGATAAACCTCAAATCACGGATTTGTTGAGTGAATAGAACCATGTAAGATCCTCTTCAAGCTAGTCAAGCGTAAGTTAAGCACAAACAGACCAATTAACATGACATACATGAAATTGTGGAGTAAATTTATAAGTGCAATTTGTACCGTAAACAGGATACTGTCACGACCCCTCCCCTCCAGGCCCACCCTGGAACACCCCTGGAACACCCTCCGACTCCACAGGGCACGCCCCGCCATCACGCGCATCAAGGACCACCATCAGCTGCCACCAGCTCTGATCAACGATCAGATCACGTGACTCGTTCCTGGCCATCACGCATCACGCATCACAACCCCCCCACGCCAATTGATCGCACGCCCCACACATGCGATCCAGGTATACAGTCCCTGCCCGCTACTCAATGACTCCTGGAACCCATCCCAGACACCCCAGAACTCCGAGACCTAGTCCCGTAGTACTTATAGCGTAGTTCCCTGTTGTATTTGCTAGTCTTGATATTACACTGCTTACACTGTTTTCACTTGGTTACTTGAATTGTTGCGTGCCCTCTATTTGACTGGTACGCATTGACTGGCACGCTTGACTGGCACGCTTGGATAATCGCGTGCTCTAAGACTGGTACACACTTCGTGACTTTAATTTACTAACTTGGTCTCGTCTTAGAACCTCTGGTTCACGACTCGACCCCCATCCGAATTCCCCAGCTACTCTCAACCCAAGACCCCCGGACCAAGTCCCTTCTCCTGGGATTACCCCTGTCCACGTCTTGAACTCCGGAGTCCTAGCCCTGGAGTTCCAGACACCCGAATATCTGTAGGTCAAGTCTGCATTGTAAGGGCGATTGCTTTTCCAGAAAGCCCCCAACTCAGCGGAACCTGACAGATACTCAATGAGACAATCCCCAACAACAAAGGTGACAATGCTAGACAGGTCGATATCATCGTCTTCAAAATCTAGATCTTTTTTTTTTTAAAAAAAAAAGAAAAAGAAAACAATCAGGCCATTGATAATCAAGCAGCATGAACAGAAAATTACAGTGTCTTCAAATGTCAAATCAATGAGGGTAGTTGGCTTAGCAATGCCTTTATATGAGGAAGGTAATTTTCCAGAATATTTGACCACAATATTAAACTTACTGCGTTTCCGATATGTAGTACTTGATATACTCAAAGGATGCTGAGGTGCAGTAGCATTAGCACGACCTTTACGGCATGTACTTCTTTGTTTGGTACGTGGGATACAATATATCAGTTTGGTATGTTTCTTTGTGGTACTAACAGAAACTTCCTGGATCAAACGTACGATGGTGTCAGATTTGTCTGAGGAAGACCGATCAGATGATAAGGGGGAATTAGGTGAATCTATCAACAATAACGAGCATGAGAATGCATAATAAACTGAGTAAATATAATTAAGATAATTCACTGTATGGGCTGTGAGCAACCATAGAATACAAAGAGTTGTCCACAGACTGAGAAGGGGTAATATCGTCGATTATATCTGCAGGCTCAGATATTATAGAAGGAGAACTGTTGTCAGTAACAGACATGGTATCTGCAACTGTTATACAATTAATAAATGAGGTCGGTTGTGAAGGAATAGGTGCAACAATTAAAGGATTATTTTGAACCAGTCGAGGCACATCATTATCTGCAATCGACATGTTTCCAATGAAAGAAGTTGGTGGTAATTGAGAAGAACCAACAATTGGAGGTAAAACTTCTTTGTCAATCGGAAACGGCAACCTATGAGACATAGACGATTGAGGCAGCATAGAGACGACATTTAAAGCATGAGTATCCTCAACAACCGATAACGGCACGCTGTCGATCAGCCTACAAGACGGAGACAATTGAGACAGCGTGGACACAACGTTTAAAACGTGAGTATCATCAACAACTGGTAATGGCACGGTGTTGATCAATCTACGAGATGGGGATGATTGAGACAACATAGACATGGTGTTTGAGGCATGGATATTCTCAACAACTGGTAATGGCATGCTGCTGGTCAAAGTATGTAATGGATGATGTAGATGCAGATGACAAACGGAAAAGGGTAAATCGCCATAAGAAATTTCAGGCGTTTGTTCAACCTCTGACTTACAAGGAGCTCTCAATAGACGGGAAGGACTAGGAGTTCCTTCAACTAGAGAAAGCCAATCAGGAGCGGCTTTGAATACAACTCCTTCCAAATCCTGAAATGCTATGGCAAGTTCGTGCATGAGGTCACCTCCCAATGCAGCAGAAAACAGGACCTTCCATAATGCTCTCTCTGCTGTTATAATGGCAGGTAGACGTTCCAAACCACCAATATGTTTCCACAACTATTTAAAATTTATAAGTTGTAAATAAGCTGTATATATATGAACTATATAAAAGAATGACTCACATTGAATACTGTTTCCTTTGCACCAACTTCATTGTATTCTTGAGGATGGAGAAGCATCAGCGGCGATACAGATAAAGCTATATGTAAACAATTATGAAGTGACCTGGTATGGCCCTGGACTCCCAAAGTATAAGATTCACGAATGTATTTGACTTCAGCCTGGTCACTTTTGGAGCTGAAATAACAAATATCAAGATTTGTGAACAAACACAATAAGATACATTTACTCCGAAGCAATCATATTTTCCAGAGCCTTCATATCAGTTGGAAGTGACAAATTCCCCTGTATATGCTGTGTTAGAATGAAAAAAAAACTTCATAATAATACCAGAATAAATGCCTTGAGAAGACATCTCAGATGTAAAGCAGCAGAGGTTAAATTGATCAAAGTTGTTGTGATATTTTTTTTTCCGATGTGCTTTGCTAAACTCGAATAAAGACGCACCAACAGTTTGCTAGAAATAGGTGGAGCCGCGGCATTGACAATTGTTTTATCTCTGCAGGCCTTAGCACGAAGTGCCTGTATATGTTCTTTAAATGCTTTATGGGACTTGCCTAACAGTAAATATATATTATTCAGTGATTCCATAGGCTATGAAACATGAGAAGTATAATTACAACAAATAGTGCAAGATGAGTATAAAGCAGCATAATTTTATCAGATGACGTACCGCTTTCTGATTGTCTGCTATAAGTCCAAATGTTGTAGGAGGTCTAAGAGGACTGCCAAGCATCAACTCATATACATCGAGTACACAATATGCCATAAGCACTTTGAACCGGGCATCCAGCAATGTTTTTTCAAGAACCAACATGACTTCTTGACTATTCATAAAGGCATGAAAAAGTGAAAACTGATCGTCTTTGTGCACTTTCACAAGCTTACACTCCTCATTGGATATACATTTGACAAGTTTCTGAAAACGAATATAAAGCAAGAAATCAGATCACTGACAACATGGAAACTGTCAGTACAACATACGTGTACCAACGTATCTTCTCCATATCACAAAGAAAGATCTTCCGTTACAAGTAGTGCATCAGTGAACCACAAGTAGGATGAAAATGTTTTATTAAGTATGTATGGATGACAGTGAGATGCAGGCATAGAGGCTCAAAATACTGCAAATATAAAAGAACTGATAAGTGTTAATTGATAATGGAAGATGAGTGAGCAAATGTTATGGTAGAGATGATCGTATAGTATAGTACATCAATAATGAGAGTCAAAGAAAGAGAGATGCATGATATACAAGACCAAATATTATAAAACACTTGCACTAAACACAATCATAGATAATCAAACGTCATCAAATTTAAACAATCTAAAAATACAGCGTAGTAATCTTCTCTGGGACAATTCATCTAGCAACTGGAGTTCTTCACAGATTATCTACATATTGTAAGTATAGAACTGCAAATACACTCTATTTAAGTGATATCAAAGTTTGAGGGGCATTGTATGAGTATTGCAATGAATATGGATAAAGACGTACTAATTTCACTAAATTTGATATCAAATCAACTTTATTTTTTTCAACCTTGTACTTTTCTTAATCTAATTATCTTGATTCTGTCATATAGCCTTGAAGGTGTATGCAAATATGTACATTTGATGCATATATATAGACAATCAGAGCAAGATTTGAACCTCTATAATGATGACAGTGGTGAGTACTTCTCAAGTGTGACACATCATTGATACAACTTAATACTACTTGTGACATTCATTTCAGACCCCCACTGTACACTGCTGATACTGGAAAGTGTTTCCAGTGAAAAAAGTGTAAAAGAAAGCTAATATGCTATTTCTGATGTATTAATTTCCACAAAAAAAGTCATTCAACAAAGGAAAGTGCCTTTTTCTTTTGAAAACTGGCACATTGGAAATTGCATGATAGCTTTCTTTTCTAATTTTTCCAATGGAAACACAATCTGGTGCCAGCAGTGGTATTCACCTTTTTATAACTACTTAACATCCTTCAGATATTGATATAAATGCATAGATATCTTCCTAAGTAACCTACCCATATGTCTGCATAGTTCAAAGTTTATTTATATTCTTGAAAATTTAGTTCTTAATTCACTTGTTATATGTTAATGTCTCAAAAAAGGTTACTGCACTGTAATCCAATTGATTTCAAAATTTTATTTATATGTTTTTGTCAAAATAATAGAAAATTTGTAAAAACACAGTAAACATAATCCAATTAATTTTAGAATTTTGTTTGTTAAAATTAAAGAAAAAAAATTTTAACTGAACTTAAAAGAATAATCAAATAAATTGCCACAGGAGGCTTACTCTGGTTCTTAGACTCAGGAATAACTAATACAGCCCTCTGCAATACATTCAATAGCATCAGATCAAGTACCATTAAAAATTTGGTTACAATATTTTTTCTTGTAAATATTTAAATACAAAAGTTGTAAGTTTCAAAAATTCTATCACATATCATAACACTGACCAAGCAGCCAATTCATCTCCGCTCTAGCATGGTAAAATAGATTAAACATTTTAACATAACAAACACCTCACACCTCAAAATTCTGGATACACTATCTCTTATACTTATACTAGCACAACTCTCAGAAAGTTTAGTTAGTATCTCTAGTAATAACTAAATCTAGAACAAGTTGATTGAATCTGCTTTTCTCATTTTCCTGGTATTGTTGGCAACATCACATGCAAAGTTCAATTAAATTCCTTCTTTCCTTTTGTGAACTATTGGACTATATTACAGTAGTATAGACCTTGATATATTGTGTAAAAGATCGATGGCTTTGTGTCTGGAATCTTCTTACAAAACTCTATTTAAAAATCACACCCTGAAGATAACAGAAGTAGTTGGAAGTTAACATTGTTCATGATGAGGAATTCATAGAGTGCTACCATGGCCAGCAAGTGGGTTTTTCTGGTAATATATGACACAAAGAACAGGGAAATGACCGAAATATATTAGCCATACATGGTACATGTAGTAATGGAACCAAGTCGTAGGACAAAAATGGCAGTCTACAAAAAAATAGAGAAAGATGCCATGCAGCAGTCCTGCTTGAGCAA
>QGOA01000813.1:0-14448 GCA_003313075.1 Termitomyces sp. MG16
GTAAGCATTTAGTTGAATGACTGTTCAGAGAATATGTAACAAACTCACACATATATATATTTAATCATTATTATGCTATTTTATAAAAGGCTAATCAACAGGAAAAACTGGTATGCAAGGAAGTGAGGATGACAAGGGATAAGATGAACTAAATGTCAAATCCACACTCTGTGACATGTGTCGTGTCCGGGGTCCTGGGACAGCCTTCGGGTTTACCCCCATTTACCCTCTGCAGAGGCTACCAATGTATACGAGATGGGTGATTTACACGTTCCTTGGGTTGATAGCGCACGGACTGGATATAGTACTGGCATATGCTATGCCTGACACAAGGCCGGAAAGAAGCATCGCCGTGAGTACATTCGGTTTTTGCAGTGCGTTGTATGCCTGTGCTCACATAGGCTGTATGGATCATTAGTTGTCGGATGTCGATCATCTTAGCGACTTGGATTGACAAACTTCTGGATAACGTCGAGCCCTTGCATGAGATCATAACCAGCCCAGGCCCTGACGATTTGTTTTTCGGCACGTCCGTTTATAGCTTAACGACCAACACCATAGTAAAGCTGTCCCAAAATCGTGAGGATGGGTCTGAACCAAGAGAAGCTAAGGCTCTCAGTCTCGTGTTTGCAGAAACAACTATCCCTGTCCCACGCGTCCGCCGAGTCGTTGAAAGCGACGGATGCTGCTGGATAGTCATGGACTACATACCAGGTCTAACCCTTGCCGAAATCTGGCCGACCCTTCCAATCTGGCGAAAAATTGGTATTGCTTCTACGTTACGTCGTTATATCCGTCAGCTACGTCGCTTGAAAGCCTCTGCCACAGGGTCCCCTGAACAAGGACGGACCACGTGTTTGCTATTCACCTGTTTTTGGCGTTTATCGTCGTGGACCATTTGCCTCATATTCTGCCCTTTCTGGATTCTTCAACGAACGCCACAATGCTGCAGCTAATATCGAAAAACTTCCGCAGGATGATCCATCAAGGAAAGAGTTGTTTGACGATTCTGAACCACTCGTACTAGTGCATCAGGATCTCAACCTGCGGAATATCATCCTAGGTGACGATGGTCGGATTTGGATCATTGACTGGAATTGGGCTGGACTCTATCCGCCTTGGTTTGAATACATATCGATGAAGCACCAGTTTGGGACTGAAAGGGTTAGTGGGACTAATGATGCGATATGGAAGGTATTTATACCGTTTGTATGCGGTCCTTATTTTTGGCAGGAAATATGGATACGGAAAATGGCTATCGGTCTTTACTATGGGACACCGTCATCTACGAAAACATGATAAAAATAACTTTGGTTATTTTGTCGTCCAATCGAGAAACAGATATACTTATTTCAGGTGCGACGTGGAAACATCTCAGACAAACGTTGGACTGTTTTAATTACAAGGTTGTATCTCAAATAATTTGAAACTGCATTATATTGCGGAAAATCGAAAACAAGGAAATTAATACAAGAAAAAACAGTAACAGTAGCCAAACAACAATCAGGTCCCACCCCTCTCAATCAACCTCAACGCCTGCTTCGCTTTCTCCATAACCTGCCTATCATCATCCCACCCGTTGGCTCCGCGTCCCCCTCCAAGTCCACCCCCAGCCCACTCACACACATGCCTCAGCGCACCCTCAAACCCCGCCGCCTGGATCTGCACTGCGCCCGTCACGGCTAGCTGTGCAACACATGACACGAGTGGGCCCCGGGCCTGTGTGCGGGGCGTGTACGAGTGGTGCGCATGCCCAGTGGCGTTGGACGATGAGGATGCGGTTATGGTTGCTGTTACTAGTGCAGCATGCAGAGCGGGGATGATTTGAGGGTGGGAGAGGATGCGCGCTTGGAGTGGGGCTTCTGTGTCGTTTGCGAGGTTCGCGAGGAGGGAAGCGGCCTGAGATATGTCAGTAAGTTTGGTGAGTCATGACAGAGGGGACTTTACTTGAAGCATAATGTCATCGTTACTCGACTTTAATGCATTCGCGATGTGATTCAGGACGACATCCTCTCCAGCCTCGACGATAACAAACTCGACACCAATTTCATCCTCCGTAAGGTTCCTGAACACATTCAACGCCTGCTCCTTAATCCCCACATCAGGATCTTCCAAAAACCTGCACGACAACGCGCCCAAAGTCAATAAAAAGCTGACCAAGCCATTCCTCCGCCTAACACAGAGAAGGGGAGGAAATGCAGAGAAGAAAAACGAACCCTAAAATGCGACTCCACCCCACCTCCTTCATAACCCTCTTTTTCAAATCCAACCCACTTCGGTACAATAGGTTCTTGAGCGCCCACAACGCGTTGACCCTCAACGAAGGTTCATCGTACCCCAATATCTCTACGAGTCTCTCCACGAGGCCATCCTCCAACAACACAGGACGTAACGGAGAAAAGTTATTCACGAGGTTACACACAACCGCCAGCCCAGCACCAAGCACACGCCTATCCTTCTCCCCTTCCCACTCCTTTTCCGTGAAACCCCTAGTCTCAGACACAGTGACATGTGTCGGAGTGAGAGAACTCTTTCTGGGCATTTTACCCTTGACACACCGTCTCCACACTCCCATGCCCAGCTCGCTGTCCATGATATTAGTCCAGAGCACCGCGATTGCCCTGCTCATCGCCCGCACACACTGACACGCTGCATACCGCACACCCAGGCTGGGATGTACAAGCCCCGCATGGAGAACTGGGACGAGCGAAGGTGTTCCACTTGTGGAAGAAACAGGCGGAGAGGGCAAAGGGGAGAAAGAGGAATTTGAGTTAGTTGAAATTGAGGCGGTGGAGGCGGCATGGAAGGAAGAAGGGTGGTGGTATGATGGGAGTTGGTCTGGTTTGGTTAGGTAACGTTGGACGTCGTTGTCAAATAGGGATAGGGCTGCTATTGTCGTCAGCGCTGCCTGTTCATGTTCATCAATAAGATTGCATTATGAGATCGGAATGTTGTACTTCCCGCAATAAAGCCCTTCCTTCGGGTTCGCACCATTCCTCTTCTTCCTCGTCCTTTACTTCGTCCTCCGGAGGGGGGATATACACCCTGGGACCACCCATCACAGGTGGGTTCCCACCGTGCCTATTTCCGGCTCCTGGAACCAACCGCTCCGCTTGTGAAACAATTGAAGGCGGTGTAGGCGGGAGGGGAAGAGCAGTAACCAACCCCAGGAGCTGACCGAGACATCTGCGTTCAAACGCGGCTTCACAGAGCCAGGCGTCGTCCGCTACTAGGTGGTCTGCATACCGTCACATCAATCAAAGTATGAAATATAAGGAAGGGATTACGAACACAAAACGAAACACGCTCGAGTCCGCTGGCTAAGCGTCACCTGTTCCAAATTCCCCAGGTGACTACTACTAGGGCCTGTAGAGGTGTGCGGGGTACCCAAATCCTCGGTGGGTGAGAGCGGCGAGGCAATCATCCGGTTGACAGTGTTCATTACTATGCGCGTGAAGTGTTCTTCTTGTTGATGCCGTGGAAGGGCGCGGAGAACATGGGCCGCACTGGAGAAATTTTGGTAGGTAGTTCAAGTCAGGCAAGGAAGTCGGAAGCTCAAGAACGCACCACAAACACGCAGCAAGTTGTATATCGGACAACCGAGATTTTGTGATGTTAAGAATAGTTGTGAGTGGGGAAGCTGACCATGATGTAAGCTTTCATTTGATTTACAACAAACAAAGACGAATGAATACCTTCCCGATCAACACCAGGTCTCGCGAGGGCACTGGCCACATCTGTATTTTCCTTAGCAAGAGCCCCAAGGGCACCCAGTGCTGCTTCTTGCAGCTATATATATTAAGTTAGTTGAAATATCAATAGCAACGTCAGCCGTACCTTCAAATCCCTCGACCCAATCAATGCAACCAACTGACGCACCGTCCAGCCCCCAAGACGCGCTGGGCCGGGCCCCACGGCAGCTTTTTCCCATCCTCTCCGAGGCTTGATATCTTTTTCCCTCGCCTTTGTTCGTTCTGCCAGAGGCATCCATTCAGATGCGGAGAGGCGATGATGTCGTACACGTATAGTGGAAGCCAGAAACTGCGCAATGGAAGTTGGAACTTGGGTTGTGGTGTCTGTTAGCAGAGGGAGAAGAGTGTCAAGGGACTCTGGCTGTAATAGGAGTTTAACATAAATAATACGACTTGGGAGAGAAACTGATGAAGAAGAGGTAGTCGATAGCATTGCGAGCATCGTGCTTGGCGATACTAGAGGCGGGTCCCAAACCCCACTGAGAGGGACCGACGGCATCAGCAGCCAAGGTAGCAAGAGCACGCAAGGCACGAGCGAATGCAGCACGGAGTACAGCAGAGTTGTCTTTCGTGGAGTGGGCTAGTGCGTAGAGAAGGGCGTGGTGTGCGTGGCCGTGTAGAAGAGAGAGGAGTGCCTCGTCAGAGCCTGTAATTGGGTATTGAAAGGGGTGTTGGGAATGAGCATGGGAGCATACCGTAGGACAGGGAAGCTACAACATGTGTGGCTTCGATGCGGATTTCGTCACTTGTATCAGGATAGTTCAGGCAATCGACAAGACTACGAATTGTCGGGTTTTGCTATCGACGATGGTCGAATTGTGGCTTACTTGTTGATAAAAGTACGATCACGGGCGAGCTGGAGCTTTGCGCTGGGGTTGCCGATGACAGCATTTTTGGCGCTGCGTAAACTGATGAGATCCACTGAGCTCACTGTCATTGGCCGAAGTAACCAAAAGCGGACCACAAACAAACGGCTTCGAAGTTAGGCCGATGACCCGATTGTGCAAGTAAAGTCAGTTGCACGTCTGTAGTTCCAACCGTATCATCTTATCAAGTTTGTTTCAAGGATTGAAAGCCGTAACTATATGGCCTCTCATCATGCCGTAGGTGGGTTCACCATTGCCATTGAACCTGACTCGGATTGCAAAATGACTGATCAAATATTGGCCTCCTCTGTCTCTACCAATTCAATCACTACTCTTATTTGGTGCACCTGACCGGACAAAATTTATTTAATTGAACTTGTTTCTTGTGAAGGCGAATATGTTGATCATTTCTTGCTCTTACCCTTGGTGTTACGTAAGGCTGCCATGCTCTTTGCATTCAAACTTGGTATTACATAAGATTTGGCTAAATCGCTCTTGGAACAAGTTCGAAAGCTTGACTAAATTTATTTCACGTTATTTCTACTCCATGGCTATTCCTTCAGACAACATTCAGATTGCTTTCCAAGAGTTGGGACGGGCTGTGGACATGGCACTAAGGACCCAACTAGGAGATGCAGCTCGACTTGGAGAACAGAAGAGACTCTGCCTGCAGTTCTATGAGAATTTGCACCAAGTGAGTGTTTTGTCCTTTTTTCTATACAACAATACTAATTTCTATGCAGTATACTCGTTTTCTGACACCTGAGAATTATCGAATTATTCAACAGAGTCTTGACCGCATGGTAATTGCTCTAGATAAGGCTACAACTTTATCAACAGATTACCCCAATGCTCCAGCTCCATCTTTGGGTGGTGATACTGCAACCAATAGATGGCCTGGATGCCTGCGTATTGATATCAAACCAGATGATCTTGCTTGTTTATCCTCAGGACGTGCTACTCATGAGGAAATTGCAACCCTTTATAGATGCAGTGCTCAAATTATTTGTTGTAGACTTATTGAATATGGGCTTTCACAACCTGGTCCACCTGTATACACTCAACATGAACAGCCAGATGGATCAATCCAGCATCAGTATGCTCCTGGTATTTCAGCAGATTTATCCCAACTTTCAGATCAAGAACTCAATGCTATTATACTTAACATCTATGAGCAATTTCCTTCATTTGAACAGCATATGATTGATGGCTATTTACTCCATCTTGGTGAATGTGTTCCTTGTCAGCGCATCATTGACTCATATCATTGGGTTATTGGCCCTACTACATCAATGTTTGCCCCACGTCACATTCAATGCTGTGTCTATTCTGTTCCTAGACCAAACTCACTCTGGCATCATGATGGTCAACATGGCAAGCACACCAATCACAGAATCAGTTCTTTATTGACATAAAATATAGGTCTTATCTGTTGGAAAATTGTCATTCATGCTTTTATTGATGGGTTTTCTCAACTTTTGCTGGGCATATGTGCACACAACAACAACTGTGCAGAGACTGTTCTCAGGCTGTTTGAGGACATTGCAGAAGTCTTTGGATATCCTAGCCATGTACATGGTGATCATGGCACAGAAAATCTTTTAGTTGCTGCTAGAATGGAGGAAATTTGAGGACAGAATCAAGGCTTATACATCTGGGGCAGGTGTGCTACATCATCTCTTTGTAAGCTGCTTTTTAACATTTGCATTGAACGATTATGAGTTGATGTTACCTGTGGTGTTGGCCAGAAGTGGAAGGACTTTTTTTGCTATCTGGAAGTTCACAATAGGCTTAATATTAACAATGATGCACATATCTGGCTCTTGCATTTTCTGTTTCTTGATGCCATCAACATTGATCTTGAAGTATGGGCTGATGTTTGGAATCACCATATTCTTGCATGTCAAAATGAGCATCATTGCTCCCTGAGAGAAATGTTTGTGTATGGCATGCAAGAAAATGGTTCAAGAGGGCTATATATTGATGAGGCTATTGATGGCAGTTTAGAGGGCTTTGGCATTGATTGAGGTGATATTGACATTCCTCAGCTCAGACATCACCACAATGCTCACAATGTCGGTGATGGAGACTCTTCAAATCCTTTCCTTCTTTCTCAACCTGACCACTTGTCACATGTCAAGGTTCTCAATCCTTGATGTCCATTCTCTCCTGAGAAACTTGAACTATTTGAATCATGCACTGCCCAACTGCCAATTGTTCACTTACAAGATATGAAATCATGACAACTTCTCTGGATAGAGTCACTCTCAATAGCTGAATAGATCATAAAATAGAATGGCTTTTATCTTGCGAACATGCCCAGAAATACTCATATTCAGAGCCATTCACATTCACAATTACAGCACTGGTCACCATCCCTATCACAGACAAAAAACCTTCTGCATACTCACACCCACTCCTGTCCTCACCCCAGAAATGTCTCAACCACATCATGTCTGAGCAAAAGCGCTGCAATGCAATCCACCATGGCTACACACAGCTCTTCTCCCTCCTCTCTCCTCTGCCAGCTCAAAGCATGGAATTGGCATGCCCACATGCAGCTAAGCAAAGAGCAGCGGCCTCCACGGAAATGGCCAACAATTGTCTGCATCCAAGGAAACGCAGCGTTCATAACTGTTTGATTGAGTAAAGTTAGATGAACAAAAATTGTCAAAGAGAGAAACAGACATTTGCCACTGTGGAATCTTATGATAGCAAGGGCAAGTGCAACTTGTTTGAGTGCATCTTCTTCTTTCACTGAGATACTGCCTTGGAGTAACACTTGCCCTAGCAAAGGATGTGCATATGAGAATGTTGTGGCATCAAATGGCACCTGCTCTGAGAGCATTTGAAGTTGCAAGAGAACATGAATAATCAGGACTGTCTACTTGTTTCAATGTTGACTTAGAGGGGAAGGCAGAGAAATACTTATGGTTTAATGGTTCACTTTTTAGTTCCTCAGGTACAACATTGACCTCCAAACTATAAAGAGTTGCCACACCAATCCACTTACAGAAGGTATCAAGTCTCTCGGAAGTGCATTTTGCCAGGTCCTGATCAAGACCATTAAGAGAACAACTGACATAAATCTCAGTCAGCCATGATATACCAGGTCAGTCTTGAAAGCTTCTCCTCTGACTAATGCCAAACCATGACCCAACATGCCTTCCAAGATCAACAAAGCAACCAAGGAAACATGGTCTCAAAATTGGTCAATGCCTGAGCCAGCAAGACTCTGCATAAAGCAAAGACCATGGCGAAGTTTTGTCTAAACATTGGCAACGTGCTGCCAAACCTTTGCCTCTTTCTCAAGCTGGGCATTAACAAGAACTTGTTGCTGCTTTGTTAGTGTTTTTGAGGTGGCTGCTTTCTTTGCAGCAATATTCTTCCGAATTTCTTTGTCTCACTTCATGGGCTTGGTATCCTTGCCTTTAATAGCAACTTTCCCTTCATCTTTTGAGGCAAGTAGAAGACAAGGACCTCATGTTAGCAGGTAAGACATCTCAAGCAGAACAATGGCCAACCGTCTATATAGGTTGTCCTAGCAGGTGTTAGCCAGATACTAAAGTCAGATTTAGTCAAAGCATTGACTATGACTAGGTTTATATTATCATATAACTGATTGATAACACATGGAAGAGCCTCTTTGGGGATGACAAATGCTAAAGTGCTGACGGCATTGTAGCCTGCATCTGCAAAGCTGAACTTTGGACATATTCTTCAGTCATGGTCAAATATCAAGTATAACAACAACCTTGGCATCTGCAAACAATCTCCTCAGAATGAGGTTGAAAAGCTCGTCCAGATGGTTAGTAATCAATTCATGTAGGTCCAGATATGCTTATTGACACAGGTGGATCTATGTTTGCTGAGAATTACTACCTAAAGAAGTCAAAATCAATAATTATATAGATATAGAGGTAATAGAATATACAGATGAGATGGTGGTGATCAAGAAGGACGGCATGAACGACAATATTTTTCCTTTTGTGTTTTGTGTCCTCTGGAAAGGAAACAGCACTAAGCAACAGATTTGAGAGCTGCAAATGCTTAGTCTGCAGAGTATAAGTCTCACTTGTAGACATCAATGCAGCAGTTTTTAAAGTCAGCAGTCTATGCACCAGGAAGGAGACAAGCCCATCACGAATGATGCAATTCATGAGTTCAGGAAGTGCTGCCATGCTTCAGCAATGTGTCAAGCATTGGAGACTGTAAGCTTTGCCCCTAATATTCTGGTAATCTACCCTTTACGTGTTTATACAGATTGTGCTCTACAATTTCAAGTTAGTTGGCTATTGGCATCTTTCCTAGTGCTACATTCAACATTGGTTCCAATGTTTGGATTTACTGTCATTGTGATAACCTCAATTGTCTCTTTGAGTGGTGTTCTATCTATGCTCTGGGCAATTTTGATCCTACAATGGGTGGACACTTGATACTTTGGGAGCTAGGTTTGGTGGTAGAATTTCCTTCTGGATTCTGTATTTTGATTTCCTCTGCAACTATCACTCACTCAAACATTCCCATTCAAGATGGAGATACTCATGCATCATTTACTCAGTATGTGCCAGGAGGACTCTTTTGCTATGTGGATAATGGATTTAAGACTGAAAATAAACTCAAGCAACAAGATCCTGCTGAGTATTATTGAATATGTACATTGAAAAACACTAGATGGCAAGCTGGTCTTGAACTACTTAGTCGATGGAATGATATGAATATAGTTAAGTTGTGGAAGGATGCATAGTTTTATTGACTGCTTTGTAGTCTGTAGAAAATGTGATATTGTTATATTATGCAGTTGATATAAAAGTATCATGAAGCTAGTTTATTTGAAGCTATCATATAGCAAATTTAAGTACAGTACAATTATTTCTATTTCTAAACTGCATTGTAATCTGAACCTAACAACCAGTAGAACCAATGGTCAAATGGAGTTGCAGTATGGGTTGGCTGAGCCAAGAACTCTTCATTTAATAACTCTCAAATATTATTAGTTAGTACTACCTCCATGGTCATAGTACATATGTGAATGACGCAAAGCTAATGAACTATTAATTTTAGAAATGAAAAAGCTTATGTTTTAAAATATACTCCATAATTTTGGCCAAAAAAATATAATAAAAATTTTTGAGGAAATTGAAACTAAAAAAAATATCATCAGATTATTGAAGATTATTAAAGAAAGATGCACATATAACTTAGTCAGAGAAGATTGAATATGTGGTGATCCTATCATTGCCATTAATAAATGTTGACTTCAGTGCATTAATTTAGCAGGCAAAGGTGGTTCAAAATTAGGAACAGCATCCTCTTGAGGAACACCAAGGCCTTGTAGAAAGTGTGATACAGATCGTAAAAACATTCTTTCAAAAACTTCAGTTGCAGATGATGTCAATAAAATTTAATTTTCTGATGTCAAGATGTTGAGGTGCATAATAACCTGATCTGGATGGCTGACAAAAAAAGTGGAATGCATATATGAACAGATGGCAATTGTTGTATGAGCACTATGAAAAAACTTTGAAAACATATGTCAAAAATCATCAAAACTAATAACAAAAAAATATTTTAACAATTTTTGTTTTAGAACTAGCAGAAAAGACCATGTCGAAGCCTTGTTGTACAGCAACAATAACAGAATAATTCTTGAGATCTTGAGACACATTGGTAGTTCCAAATATTAGTAAATTTCTAAGTTGTTGGCCAATTCAGTTGATAATAGGCTGAGACTGAAGGTTGTGCAAAATATTTTAAATAAATGTGAGCTTAAACTTAGCCAGAAAAAAAATTTTTGTTAAAGAAAAAAAGCTTGCACCTCTAAGTTTAAGTAGTCAATTAGCATAATCATTTGCTTTGCCGTTGTCTTCAAATCCTCAATATGTTGAGAAGGCCATGTTGTTAATCATTTAAAAGCATTCGGAGATATTTTCAAAAGAAGTTTTACATCAACAGATGTTTCAAAATTGAGAAGAAGCAAAGAAAGAAGATGTGGTAAAATTGGAAGTGATGAATGTTTTTGTAACAATGACAAAGCAATCACAAACCCATATGTTTGAAATAGCATAAAATCATTGTTGGACCAAGGTAAATTCTAAAGTTAGAGAAAAAAGTAGTCTTCTGATACTTGGTGCCAATGGCAAGAATTTTTCACAATGGCTTCTATCATATTAGCAAATGCATACAGTTCTGGACCTTGTCCAATAGCACGACCACTAAAAAATATACAAATAAGAAGAATTTATTAAACAAATAAAGGCTGACTTACATTTCTATATGTAATACAGAATTAAATAGGGCACGCATTGAACAATTTTTAATCAAAACATCAGGAATAATTGGTGTGGGTTTAGAATGGACACATGCATGAAAACAAGCAAACAAAGCTTTGCCAGCCTTGATTTCAGTGGAGGCTTTGAGCAAAAACTCGTCCTCTAAAGCTAGTGGCCCCATAAAGTCTTGATCTCTTTCATCTTCAAATAAAAGGTATTGTCCAAAATTGGCATCACCAGTAGAATGAGAAGATACAGGAGTGAATGAAAGAGTTATCAGAAAGGAAAGAGCAGAAGACACAACACTAAAAAATCTAGTGCTAATGGAAGAGGCTGTAGATGGTGGCATAAATAAAGCCAGAGATGAAGCTATGGATGAGAGTGAGAATGTAGATATTGTGGATGATGCTGTGAGCAATGCTGTAGGTGATGCTGGGAACAAAGTAGAAGGCATTGAAACTGCAGAGAAATGTGTAAATGCAGCAGTAAAAGGAGAGCCAGAATTGACAGATTCTGATGTTGAAATAGCAACAGAACTCATGGATGCAGCATTTGAAGTAGAAAAAAGATTAAGAGAAACTGATGTTGATACAGGAACAGAGTCAATGGATGCTGATGATAATGCAGGATTAATTGAAGCAGAATCTATTATGTTGGTCAACAGTAAAGGTTGAGCATGAAGATGATTGATGAGAGACATGGAACTAGACTCTGAGATGGCTGGCAGACAATTATTGCAGCTCGGTGTAATAGAATCTTTCAAAAGATCCTTAGTGAGACTGCGGTCCCACAATCGTGTCGCTAAACAGACATGTTTGCCTTGAGTTTGATGAGGCAACAAAGGTCCAACGATTACTTGATAAGCTGGCACTGTTAAAACTATATAAAAATAGTAAATATAAATATAAAGAATATCTGCACAAATAAATAAAAGTTTTCAGCTCTTCTGACAACATCCATTGTTTATAGAAGGAGGGGTGTACTCTGAAAGACATGAACTAAGCTGTTCTATATCTTGAAAAGTGAGGTCTGACAAAGGCTGACCAGGAATGTAGAGCAATGGAGCAGAAGAAGCGCCTCGTCCTGCCTGTCTCAGAAGAAAAAAATTCCATTTGTAGCATAAAATTTCTTGTATGGCATGAAGAGGCAATGGCA
Organism: Termitomyces sp. MG16; assembly: GCA_003313075.1. Taxonomy (NCBI): domain Eukaryota; kingdom Fungi; phylum Basidiomycota; class Agaricomycetes; order Agaricales; family Lyophyllaceae; genus Termitomyces; species Termitomyces sp. MG16. Next base: position 12,046 of record QGOA01000813.1, read on the forward strand.
TGGGTGAAATATCATTGTAGGAGAAACTGTATGTGACAAAATGTAATGCAAGGGCTTCATCTATTGAAGGTGCAATGTAATCACTTGGCAACGCATATGCATTGAAATTGTCAGAAATTGACACTGAACACAAACCAGATGGAAAAGAACCTGAATACAAGTAAAGAAAGGCTCAAAAAAAGGACAAACTATTGGCAGGTAAGTGAGAATCATGTTGAGGAGAGTTGACAAAAGATATGTCCTAGCAAGAAGATGGAATGTCACCAAGGGTCACTATATGTTGAAGAAGGTCCTACTACCCAATCAGTATGGAACCCTGTACTCAAGATTTCTAAATGCATGGTCCTCAACATAGACCTCTTTCACTCATGCCTGAGGAAGCTACTGCCTCAGAAGCTTGGCCTTCAAAAGTACTACCCAAGCAAGCATAATCATTGGCTGATACCAACTATGATATAGCCACATTTTTCAAAAGCAGGTCACATTGCCCTCCATCTGCATAAAATAATGAGTGGGCAAGCTTTCTACTCATTGTTACTGTCAGTTAATGTCAACATTTAATAATGTTTACAGATTGTCATTGCTTGTCCCCTAAACCACTGTGACCATCTCATTTCAAACAGGTATCCACTCTACAATGTTAGAATTCAAGCTGTATACACCTATGATCAGACGTGTAAGTCAGTCCTCAGTCTCTTTATAATTGACTATATTTGTTATACTGTACCTAAGATCAGATGTGTAAGTCAGTCTAAATGTACAGTAAGTTATAAATAACGTTATGAAAGAAATGTAACTACTCATCCTCAGTCTCTTTATAATTGACTGAGGGTGTTGACTGAACAGGCTCATTTATATATGTGTATGGCAGACAATGCGCTCTTTGACCAAGGTGGCCAGACAAAGCAGCAAGTGTGATATTGTGAAGTTGATGGATGGCCACTCATCTAGTATGTGTGGTGATCTTTACCGGTAATTTCAACATGAAAGGGGGCATGTAATTCTTTAATCTAGAGCTAAAGCTCTATATTATAAAAATGATACTTACACTAGTTTGAACAACCTACTCATTGTTCAGACTCCTGCATTAAACAGTAATATAGTTGATAAATAACTTAATTATATTACTTAATACTATCTACTGTAAATAGTTTGATGCTGCATTAGATAAACAGCTTTTACTGAGACACTACTTGTAGGACTTGAATTCAAGATTGATCTAGTTCTGCTATGTGACTTCAAGCTATTGACATCATTTCAATACTGATGCTTCTGATAGCAGTGCCTAGTATTTATCTCCATTTAGAATTGATTGGCTTTGGTCAATAACCACTTTCCTTTAATCACACTAGTATTTTTCTCCTACAAATCCTGTGTCCTTGAAGTCAATAATATTAAATAGTAGTTGACACTTTAAGTTGCCAAAAATAAACTGAGCTAGAAAAAGATAGCCTGAGTCCCCAGATTAGCTGATGATATAAGGAGTGTCTTGTCCAGTGATGTGCTCAGCCCAAGCAGAAGCGTATCACCATCCTGGAGTAAGTTTGAAGTACTGTACAGTTGTTTCTGTTGGATATTGGCATATCACACAGATACTCCAAGTTGTCACACTGGCCACAGGGCCAATATCATTGCATTGTGCCACAAGGCCACAATTACCACTAGATGATGAACAATGAATCCATTGTTCACCTAGGACATATATATATTAGACTACTGTAGAGCACAACCCTCAGTTGATTATAGTTGGACTAAGGGATATGTTACAATACTTACTAAAGATACTGAACACTTACTAACTGAGCCATAGAATAACCTTGTATTGTTCTAGGTACAGTTAATATAGTTGATTATAGTCAGACTGAGGGAATAACCTTGTATTGTTCTAGGGTCTACTCTTTTAACAGTTTCCATGTCATCACCACTGCAGTGATGTGCCATGCCATGACAGAGGAATTCTTAGACTTATTCTTTTTGGATTTCCCTCAGTCAGGTGATTAGTTACCTCTCCTTGATGTATGGTACTCTTTTAATATACTTTGAATTTCTCTCTGCCAGTTGTGTAATTAGCTGCAACCTCTGAAGGTTGCCCTTACAGCTAGTCAGCTTATGCTATAAAAAAGAAGTCAAGCATCTACACTGCTGGCAGCAGAAGCTGTTTTCTTTGGAAAAATTAAAAAAGAAACATGTTATGCAACTTCTATGACATGTTTCCTTGAGAAATATGTAAGCATTTTCTCAGTGTAAAAGTTAAGAAAAACTTCACCTATTTTTTGACTGTTTCCTATCATAAAATCACATTTTTTTTACCATCTTTTTGCCAGTGTAAACACACTGGAAATGTTTATAATTGTTCTTTCTATGTTGCCCAAAGATATAGAAATTATATTTCTCATATAACTA
>QGOA01000815.1:0-14527 GCA_003313075.1 Termitomyces sp. MG16
TTGCTGCTGAACTATATCCAGGTTCATTCTGCCCTACACCCACCCACTCATTTGTCAAGCTCCTCTTGACACACAACGTTCTTCACATGTGCTTCACACAGAACATTGGCATGCTTGAATGGCGAGCTGGCATCTCTGCAAAAAAAAATTGTTGAAGCGCATGGTAGCTTTGCAACACAACACTGTATCAATTGTCACACACCTTTTGATGATGATGAAATGTGGGATATTGTCTTAGGTGAATGGGCACCAGGGCAGGAAGTGGGCATCCCAAGGTGTAAGGAGAAACAGTGTGGAGGCTTGGTGAAGCCTGATATTGTGTTCTTTGGGGAAGTGGTATGTCATGCACTTACTGACCTCCTTACTATGATTGAGTACCAATTTATAAAACCAGCTCCCTGACCGCTTCATTGAAAAAATTCCTGCAGTTGGCCAGGCTGATCTCCTTATTATCATTGGCACATCTCTCACTATACACCCTTTTGCATCCCTTGCAGGACTGGTGGACAGAAGCTGCCTCCATGTCTTGATTAACCTTGAGCATGTGGGTGACATTGGCTGGTGTCCAAGTGACATTATCCTTTTGGATGAGTGTGATGCAATTGTACATGAGCTATGTGTGGCACTAGGATAGGCAGAGGAACTTGAGAGAGCTCATCCCATATGCACCCACAAATGCCACAGGCTTCCTCACACTTCCCTTTGTATCACTCCTGACAGTAAACTCAACCCATTCATACCCCATGATCATGCATGCACTCCCAGAGCTTGACACAGATGCCATGAGGTGCCCATCTCCATGCAGGTTGAGCAAGTATGTGTGGTCAATGTACTCCCAGGGCTGTGCACCATGTGCAAACTGGAACATATGTGTCTTGCCTACAAGGGAGGTGCCAAGAGTGAGTAGGTGTTGGATTGATGGCATGGTGGTGGAGAGTGGGGAGGGATGGACAAGAGCATATGCATGTGAACCTGCACCTGTAGGAAGTTCTTCGACATCAAAGATGTCATTGATGGCAAAGTGCATGCCCAGAGCACAGGACAGATTTGATGAGCAGGCTTAGATGTGAGGGGATGGGAATGTATTGTTGAGAGTGATGTTGGTGGGCATCCAGCAGCCTGAGGGTTTGGGATTGCACTGAAGAGGAAGCTGGCATATTCATTTTTGTGGAGGTGGTAGGGGGCAAGGATATCTAGATGGGATGAGTTCTGGGAAGGTGCAGTAAAGTATGGGCCTGTTGGAGGCCCAGTTTCAATTTTTGAGATGGGAGGGCATGTATATTCAGGCAGGCAAATATTCAATGAAACATATATGTGCAACATGTTGCTTTTTTAAAGCCAATTCTCCATGTCTTCCTCAAGGAATCCAATCAACTGTCCACTATACAAAGTGAAGAGGGAGTTTAGAAACTGGTCCATCCAGACATTGTCCATGTTCCTGTATGCTGAGATCTGAGACTGGAGAAAGGTTTTGGTGAGGAGAGTATTGTGCCATTATGCTTGTGACTGGGACAAGACCTGCAGGAATGCCAGAGCATCTAGAGAGGTTGATGGTCAGTACTGGGTCAAAGGGGACATAGTATGGTTGCCTGGCAAGGTCTACAATGGTCCCAGAGGCATCCACATTGATAACATTAAACTTGGCCATAATGAGAGCGGCAAGAGAAAGGAGAAAGAGAGCACGGAAACTGTATGAGGTCAGTTTTATGGTGATAGCAATAGAAAATGGACCAACCTGTCTACGAGACCCATCTCCATGGCTCTGTGTAGCCATGGATGGTTTAGAACACGTGTAGTGCATGGAGGACATGTAGTCTATTATATGTGTTCCAGGCATATGGGAGAATAGTCACAGACCATGAAAAAAACCTGATGTGTAAATGAGATTTTGTCAATTTGGTTTACAACTACTCCAATCTGATGTGTCCAAGTTGATTGATTCACATTGGGCATTGGAAGATCAATCGCTAGTCTTGGCATGCCTGTTGTCTCTGTCATTCTGGAATTCTGGCATACTAAGAATATCTAGGTCTTGAAAGTGCTGAGACTTGCTAGACTAGCCACATTTTCCCGAGCAGGTCAGTGTATCAAGGCTCCTCTCTTGTATGAAGTCTCTCCTCTACTCAGCACAACCATGGAACTTGAGGTAGACCCTGCGAGGTGGCTGTTGGCTGTGTCTGTCTTCCAAGAATATGTATAGTACATACTGGTGCTCACATGGCTCAAGGGCACCCATAACCCTCATCTTTGGTTGACTTGCTGCAGTTGAATGTGAGCCTTGACTATACTGAGACTTGTCCCCAAATACTTCAGGTTGCCCCTTACTCACACTGCAGACAACACCCAGAACTCGCCTTGTTAACCTAACACTAATAGGGGCCATGGTGTATTCTCCTCATGCTAGATTTTTCTGATCCCACAAGAAGAAGAGGATAGAATAAGTAGGAATATAATAAATCAAAAGATAAAGAGAAATAAGAACAAAAATCAATAGGAGAGGGAGGGTGGGTGATTCAAATAATATATGAGTGGTACATGTGAAGGTGGTGGTAGTCTCTGTCAACCGTCTCTAGTCACACATACATCACAATTCAAAATTCATGTTATATTCATTCCCCCTGTGCCTTCTTCTTATATTGTGCTATTTTGCACCTGTGATTACACAACATTTGCCTGAGTAATAACAAATTAACTTAGGTCTTTCCTACAATACGATGTCCTGTGATAGTAGCCTAACCTAACACTAATACTTAGGGCCCGTGGTGTATCCTCCTTGTGCTGGATTTTTCCAATCCCACATCGTAGTAACCATGGCAAAACAGAGAAAGCAATGAGGAACCACCCCCACACCAAGGCTACATAGCCACATGATCCATGACTGGTTTGACCTGATCACAGCTAGACTAATTCATACTTTCAAAAACAAGAGAAAAACGCAAAGCAAGACCTGCTACAAATGTACAACAACACAACATTCAGGGGGGTGAAGGGAGATGGAAATCCATCGAAGATGAACATAGATTAGAAACTGGAGAAGTGTTACTAGTTCTTTAACTTGCAGTGTCTAACAGAACTGTGAAAAAACCGTTCCAGATAGGGAGGATTGCGGGAGGGAAAGGAAAAAGTTCTGATTTTGGAGGAAAAATTCCTCTCGACGGTTTATCTGCCAGGTTGAGAGCACTAGGTACCCAATTGATTGTTAGCCACAATATTGAGTGTAGTTAGAAATTTAATTTCTATTTATATTTCTTTTACAAAGTTGAACGTCTTGAGTTCCCCTCAAATTGGGACCGGCACATGCGCTGCTACCATACAAGTATTTAAGAAAAAAAAAAACAGGTAAGAGTCGGGGACTGGTGCATATGTGCGCCGCTACGATGAGATAACAGTGCTTGTTGATACAAAGATAGTGATCAGGGGCAATGTGACGGAATCGTGACCTGTCTTCACCTCCATCGGCTCTAGACGACTCTACTCTTTGTCACGACCAATCACTCATCACTTCATTCACCCGACCGTCGATGCTGGCCTCCGACGGGCTCGGACTAATAGCCTAAAAAGTATCCTTTCTTACTCCTCACTCATTACCATACTTACAATTTTCCTCCTATTTTCGTATTGATCGAGTATTTTCCGCTAATAGTTTATTCCGTAGCTACCTTATATAAAGGGCCCTTGTATTCGATAGCTACTCAGAGAAATTCGAGCACTTACAACAGTCTTTCGAGTGATCTCTACCTCAAAACTTCTAGTGCGACTTAACCGTACTCACGCTTTCGTCACATATTTTTGACTTCTCAAGTCGCTCTACTCTAAAACTCTTGTCTAACTACTCGCCTCGCTGTGGTCCCTCCTCGGTCTGATCAACCGAGAACCTCCCAACTTGGCGACGTTCAACCCAAATTTTTTTTCTTTTCACAAAAAAGACCCTCATCGCAGAATGGTCACTACTCGCTCAGCAGCAAAAAACCAGGGCAGCACGGCCAAAGGCACTACAGGTACGAAGCCAGTTCATATTCCCCAGAACAAAGCTACTCGTGATCCCAGCCCTCAGCCAAAGAGTCGGTCTGGTTCTCCCACCTCGGATGGTACAGCACGCTCATACCGAGATGCTGTGGTGTCCTCGAGGCCTGGTTCCCCTGCTCAAAGGCATGGTGGTGACTCCGCAGTAGACGGGTCGTTGACTGATCTTCAGTCGGAAGGGGACAGCAGTGCCGACCTTTCAAAAATGTTTAGCATGGACCCCATGGATGACGGAGGGGGGCCGTGGACAGAAGTGCGCTCACGAAGGGCACGCAGTAGGGATTCGACAAGTTCGGGTCAACGGGGTGTTAGTACCAAACAGGGCAGTAACGTACGACCTGCCGACAGCCCGGTTAATACGTTCTTGAGCCTAGATCAGGAAGTAGCAGTAGCATTAGCGCGCGAAGCAATGACAGAAGGGGAAAAGAAACTCTTTGACAGGCGCACGAGCACCGTGCTGGGAAACCCTGAAGACAGGGGAAAAGCCATAGACCCCACGAATTGGGGAACAGTAAACATCCCTAAGGAAGAATTGGATGTCGAGCAGCAGTGCAAGGCACTGCACACATTTGAGAATGCACGACGTGATAAAGGTCTGGAGGGCGGGCCGGTAATAACAGCAGATGCTGACAGGAAAACGCAAACTAAAACTATGGCGACACCAAAACGGAGCACACCAGCAAAGGTGGAACATCGGTTGGCTCCTACAGCCACGCAACGTATAGCAGGAGCTATAGAGGGGGACAGGACTACACGAGTAAAGGAAGAAAACCCTCCTGAGATTACGCCGTCCGCACAGGTTGCGGCAGGTAGCTACCTGGGGGCTGTCTTGCGTGGCGCTACACAGGCATTAGGCGATAGTGACTCCAGCGATTCAGGACCTAGCTCAACGGACTCTGGAAGCGGGGACGATGACCTGGAACCAGGATCGGGGGCTAGAAGGCGGAAGAAAAAGAAAACCCGCACCTTGATTAAGCCGATCGCGCCAAGGGAATACAATGGTGCAGTCAACGCACGGGCCTACTATAGATTTGTAATGGAAGGTTCAGACTATGTCCGGGCAGGGAAAGTAGCTCACAAACGTCGTGTATTTGTATTGTCAAGGTTCTTGAGAGGCCGGGCATACGATTTTTACACACAGAAAATAGCAATGAACCCATATAGTTGGGACTTGCAGGAGTTCTTCGAAGAGATGTTTGATTATTGCTTCCCCATAAATTACAGAATGGAGCAAAGAGATAAACTTCGACGAGCCTTTCAACATGAAAAGACGGTCACTGACTATTGCCATGAGCTGGAAGAGCTGTACAACATGATTGGGTTGTTCGATGAGCGCGAGAAGGTGGTCAAGCTGTGGAACGGCTTACGAAGCAGTATTCAGAGTGGGCTCTGGAGGGACGGGTTACACCCGGAATCCTCGACATGGATCGAGGTGAGACGCGCAGCAGAACGCATTGAGATTGCTGAAGGGGTGGTGAACAAGACAAGCACTCGAAAAAGCTTCAGGAGGCACAACCAGAGGCGTCACTGGAACGGCCAACGCAAGCCAGCGGGTCTCAATTACATAAAAAAACCTATCAACAACGGCTCACAGCAGAATGACAGACACGCACCGAGCTCGTCGGGCGGCAGTCACCCGAGGGGACGCATAAACCCACAATCTCCGAAAAAGGATTCCAGAGCTCGGATGAGCAGCAAGGAACGAGATGAGCACCGGGCTCAGAACAAGTGTTTCAGATGCCATGGGGTGGGACACTTGGCACGAAACTGCCCGGACGGGAACTCTGTGAGAACTGGAAAGAGTAGACCACCTGGCATGTCGACTCATAATATTGAGATTGATTTTGCAGCGATGGAAGTCCTTCGCGATAACGCAGAGGGTGTGGAAACCATCAACTCTATTAACGTGTCGGCAATGAGATGGGACGTGGATCCGAGTGTGGAGCTGCGACCTTACATTGGTGACTTTGCACTGCAACAGGCCGTTGTAGTCTTAGAGCAGATGGCCCCATACCCGGGAATTGAGGGGCTACGCAGGGGTGAAGGGATGTCCTTTACGGTGCACCGTACAGACGATCGACATATAGTAATCGACTACACGAGGTTGGATGGTCAATCACCATTCACGGATGGCGAGTTGATAGACACCAGCCTATTGTTTGACCCGGAATTCAACCTTCCACTGTGGTGGGCTGAATGCCGAGCATTCAGACTAAGGCTGGAGGATATTGATTTTACAGCCTGGAAGTCAGCGCCTAGAATGGGCAATGTTTTAGCCCTGGGGACACTCGCCACAATCAGGGAGGGACGTCACACGTACCCTGCTAACGAAAACGGGATCCACGAGATGGAGTGGGAAGTGGTCCCAGAGGGTAGCATGTTTGTTATATCGGGAGTGAACGATGGACGGTCTGTCATGGTTCGGAGAAGACACTTACTTGACCCTGCGTTTGATCTGGTTAGCTTCTTTCGTGGGAAGCTGGTGGAACAGGCAGAACTAAGGAGCTATGCAAAAATGGCACCATGTTGGGACGGCTGCGACGATTGCGCAGCCTCAGGCGTAGGTGCACGTAATCGAGATAGTCAACCGGTGGGTGATGTGTGGGCACGGACTGCGGAATACTTGTTGAACGACGCACAACCATACCCAGGGGACAAGCCGGCACACATAATGCTGGACCGTTTCCGGATTACACGCGATGAGGGTGAGAGTATGCTCATTTTGCGTGATCGTGCTACGCAGCAGGAGGAGTGCATTCCTGACACAGTGTCTGAGGATCCGGACACACACTTGGCACACTGGTTCGCTGAACGACGGGCCAAGAGGTGCGGCATGGGCACTATGGAAATAAATGAGCGTTACACAGACCTGCATCTAGGGAACTACATTGACAGGTGGATAGAAGATGAACTGTCTGGAGGTGCGCCCTACTCGTCAGACCATGTGATGCCCGGCACGGACGGGGCCCGATTTCGAGTATACCGAGGTGGTCTAGCCTTGGGAACTTTGACGATATGCGATCACCACCGGGCTACAAGCCGGGGCCCTCGTCGAGAGACACTGGATGTGGAACTGCTGTCGGACCCACTCTTTGATCTAAGGAGATGGTACGCTCAGCAGATATATGAGGAGGATGCATGGCTCCATGCATCCCTAGATTTTGATGGCTCCTTTGAGGAATGGAAGGCCTCGGCAGTCCCATGTCAACGACTAAGGGCTGTGCTAGGTCCCAAGCGTTTGCGCGAGCTAGATGGAGCAGAATCGGCACAGGAAACAGACACCGATGATGAATCTGACACTGACAGTGAACTGGATAACTACCCTGACTCAGACAGCGACGGGGATGGAGACGATAGGGACCAGGGCCCGAGTGGTACTGGCTTACAGGCTAATGAGTCTGAGGACGGGCACCTGTCAATAGCTGGAGTACAGGTTGCGAGAGGTACCTATGCAGGGGTTCAGCGCAACTCGGCAACACCAAGGGATCTCACAAGGGTCGTGCCAAAGCCGGTGGTCATTGTGGTAAGAGTGAATGGGCAGCCTGCTCGCGCACTCATAGATACGGGGTCTCTGGGGGACTTCATGTCTACTACTTTGGCTGACCAGTTGAACGTACCGCGGATTGAGCTGGCTAAACCACTGGCATTACACCTGGCAGTACAAGGCTCACGGTCACGTATCAACTTTGGGACGAAGGTCAACCTAAAATACCAGATGGTTGATGAGGAACGGTACCTCGACATCGCCAATCTGTCGGGCTATGACGTAATTCTTGGCACTCCATGGCTGTTCCAACATGGAGTGTCCGTTGGGCTCAACCCTGCACGGGTTTTGGTAAAACACAACACCCCAGTACCAATTGAGGGGGAAGATGTCTCAAGGATAGCGGCCCGGGCAGTGGAGGCATATGATGAGCAAATTGACCTGGTACGGGCGCAGCTGGTTAACTACGCGTTGAGAGTCTGCAGAGAAGATGATGAAACTGAGCTACCACCGCTCCGTGCAATAAACCACCGAATCCCTTTGATAGACGAGTCAGTGATCTACCCCTGGCGACCGTCGAAGTGTCCGGAGGTATTTCGCGAACAGTGGGCAAAGAAGCGGGAGTACTATTTGAGGACTGGACGGTGGGAGGTGACTAGTGCCAGGAACACGGTCCCCATGCTGATGATTGCAAAGCCTGGGTCAAAACCACCCAAACTTCGCACTGTTTATGACCTTAGGGCGAGGAATGCAAACACAATAAAAATGTCATCGCCATTGCCTGATATTGAGGGGATATTCCGCCGAGTCGCATCAGCTAAGTATAGGTCATTATTGGACCAGAAGAATGCATATGAGCAGATACGCATGGTACCTGAACATGTGTGCCGAACAGCGGTGACAACGCCGGATGGAAATATGTTGAGCCACGTGATTCAGCAGGGAGACTGCAATGCCCCCGCGACATTCCAGTCTTTGATGAATTATATTTTCTCCTCTTATATAGGCAGATTCATGGATGTCTATTTGGATGACATTGTCATTTACTCTGACACGCTAGAGGATCATGTCCGCCATGTCAAGTTGGTAATTGACATATTGCATAAGGAAAGGCTATATTTAGGAAGAGACAAGCTGTTCTTTATACAGCCCGAACTCAAGCTACTAGGGCGGATCATAAATGACAATGGGATCAAGATGGATCCAGTAAAGGTGGACTCAGTTTTGGCGTGGAAAGTACCTACAAACAGGGACTTACTGCGGGGTTTCCTCGGATCGGTCGGTTACTTGTCAGATGATTTGGCGGTAATTCGCATACCAATGGCGGTATTACATGGCTTGACAGGGGACAGTGTGCCGTTTCGTTGGGACTACACTCACCAACGGGCGTTTGAGGACGTCAAGCGCATAGTAAGCAAGGGCCGGGATCATCACCGGATACCGCTGACTTATGGGAAGGAGGCGCCACCGGTATATTTGATAACGGATGGCTGTGCGACGGGCATTGCAGGCGTTGTATGTCAGGGCTTGTCATGGAGGGAGGCGAAAGTGGCGGCCTTCTTTTCGGCTAAGTTGAGCAGCGCGCAGCAGAACTACCCTGTCCATGAGATTGAGATGCTGGCAGGTGTTGAGTCAATGATGCGACACAGGGATATACTGCAGGGCATACATTTCCAATGGCTGACAGACCATAAGGGCCTGATACACTTGTTGAAGCAGAGGAACCTCTCAGGCCGCCAAGCACGCTGGATTGAAAAAATTGGTGAGTTTGATTTTGAGGTTGCGTATGTGGCCAGAGTAGACAATGTCCTCGCTGATGCGCTCTCATGCATCTATTCTAGTGACTCCCCTGGTACGGAGCGGGCTGCATCAGAGTACACTTATCATGACGTAGTGCCTGAGGACCCACACGTACTCATGCAGGTCACGACGCCCCTGTTGGCCGGCATGGAGGCGAGGGTGGTTGATCCCATGCTCCGGGCAACACGGTTGAGGAAGCAGGAGGCAATGCCTGCAGAAACAGGGCGCCCGGAGACTTCGAAGGAGTTTGCACAACGAATGAGGAATAAAGTTCAGGTACGGGGGCCCAGGCACCTTATGGTGCGAAAGAGTGGCACGGCGGATGAGTTGCACTCAGATCTGCCCAAGCAAGATACAGTGGCACGGCAGGACATGGGAACGCCTGTTGAATTAAGTGATTCCTCTCTAATAGGGGTCATGTCAGAAGACGGGATTGACTTATTGTCAATAATACGGGGTAAATACATGGATGATGGTTTCTATAAATCCATTGTGGAGAAGCCGAAAGAATATCGGAACTTCGTAACCGAAGATGGCCTTGTCTATTTGAAGCAGAGAGGGCAGCAGGTACTGTGCATCCCACATGTCTACGTCAAGAGACGGAGCATTCATGAAATAGTTGTGTCAGAGGCACACTCACTACTGGCGCACTTGGGTGCGGTGAAGACTCTCGCTTACCTCAGGGATCATGTGTGGTGGCGGACCATGGTCTGGGACACGACAACGTTCTGTAACTCTTGCATAACCTGCAAGCGGAGTAAACCTAGTAATCAGAAGCCATATGGACTTCTGAACCCGCTCGAGGTGCCGGCACAACCGTGGGAATCTGTGGGAATTGACTTTGTGGGCCCTTTGCCCGAGTCAAAGAATCGAGATGGAAGGTTCGACTCTATCACGGTGGTCATCTGTCTATTGACGGGAATGGTGCACTTAATTCCTGGCAGGGTGAACTACAAGGCCTCAGACATTGCAGAACTGGTGTTTGAACATGTCTACAAACTCCATGGGATTCCGAAGTCAATAGTAAGCGACCGTGATGTGTTGTTCACGAGTACGTTCTGGCGCAGGTTACATGCACTAGTAGGAACGAAACTAAGGATGTCGAGTGCATACCATCCAGAGACGGATGGGTCAACTGAGCGCGCTAACCGCACGGTGACCCAGATGCTGCGACAATGTGTTAATGCAACGCAGAAGGATTGGGTTGAAAAACTGCCTGCGATCGAGTTTGCAATTAATAACGCACGGAACAAAAGTACAGGCTATGCACCGTTTTTCCTGAACACGGGTCGCATGCCACGGACTATGATCTGGACTTCCGCCCCGAGTACAGAGTTCCCAGGTGTCCGACACTTTGCGCTGAGAAGGAAGCTCGCACTACTCGCGGCTCATGACAGCATCTTGGCTGTGCGAACTAAGCAGGTCCGCGACGCTAACAGGCGGCGGCGGGAGGTCCCATTTAGCGAGAACGACCTTGTGTATTTGTCAACAAAGAACATCACCTTTGCGAAAGGGTTGGCACGAAAACTTATACCAAAGTTCATTGGCCCGTATAAGATTTTAAAGGACTTTGGAAATCAATCGTTTCGACTAGCACTGCCCCCGACTATGCTGAGTCGAGGGGTGCACGATGTGTTCCATGCATCACTCCTACGAATGCATGTCCCTAATGACGACCGCTTGTTCCCCGGCCGCCTTGACGAGCAGATCAGGCGTCCTGAGGACGTTGAGCCAGAATGGGCAGTCGACAGGGTGGTTACACATGTCGGGCGAGGGTCGGAGTCAGTGTTTCAGTTGCTGTGGAAATCGGGTGACACAACCTGGCTGCCGTATGATCAAGCCGCACATCTCAATGCGGTGGAAGCCTACCTTGATCTGCAAGGTGTCAAGAAAATTGACGAGTTGCCGATGGGGAGAGGATCGATACCGGAAGACGATCAGGATCGTGGCGATCTTCTCATCGGCTGTATAAAATTTACTGGGGACCCAAGGTATAAAAGGGCGAGAGGAACGCGCTGTGGGGGACGCAGACTGCCACACACAGACGGAGTTAGGCCAGCCACAACGATTGAACAACATTCCTTTGCTAACTTCCCTAACAGGACGAGACGAGACCCCGTGCCTCTTCCCAGCCAAACAGCAATACCGCAGTCTTCTCCTGCCTCCTATCAACGCTACAATCGCTCTACTACAGGACAACTTACTACCTCCCCCACTATGGTCTACACTGCGAACCACCCTCTCCTCGAACGTGTCAACAGCTCTTGGTTCCGCCTGAAGGCAGCCGTAAACACCGTGGCCGGCAGCCAACTGATCCATGCGGGACAGGTGCGTGGGTATCTCAACCATCACAAAAATCTGCGAGACCCCAACAACACCGGTGGAGAATCGCCATTCGGTTATGACGCATTTGCGCAGGCCTTCAACGCGGTCACCGATTTCCCCTTCAAGTTCGCGATAAAGGGCAGCGATGGCAGGATCGCGATGGGCACTATGGTCAATGACATCACATTTGATGTCGAAGACTCTGGCATTTTCTCCCTGGATACAGCACTGGCGGTCATCAAACGCAACGGCCTCACGGTGCAAGACCCGGAGGACGAACGGATCTACCGTGGGCTCATGCGTCGCCAGGCAGCGATACAGTTACGTAACTCTTTAGAGGCGGAGGAGCGTCGCAAGCGGATGAAGATGAACACCTCAGGGGTCGACGCTGTGTTTGGACAGCAACACGTCAGGGGGCAGCGAGATAGGGGCCGGGGGGGACGACGAGGTCGGGGTGGACTGGTAAGCGGCACTCCCCAGGCCTGGACTCCGGATCCCTATGCAAGCCTGCCTACGCCCGCGAGAGGCGTCGTCGAGGACGTATTGATGGCGATCGAGGACTATGTGCCGCCGGCCAGATCACCCGTGCCTGTACCTGCCACCACGGAACCAGCAACCGCGGCAGGGGCGCCGACGGTGTCAAATCATGTTACTGCAGCACAGGCTGCCCCGGCGACACTCACTTCGGCTATTCAACCCGCCACAGGCACTGCGAACACAGTCACTGATGACGACATCCTGGGGGCGCTGGAAGAGTTTTTCGACCCTGATTTGGACGCACCAGGAGACCCTGATGAGACGGTAGCACTGAGCGAGTCTGAGGAAGTACATCGCGCTAAGAAGGGGCGGGGCAAGAAGAAACAACACTGATGACCCGCGTTGACGCGGGCCGGAGGGCGTATGTGACGGAATCGTGACCCGTCTTCACCTCCATCGGCTCTAGACGACTCTACTCTTCGTCACGACCAATCACTCATCACTTCATTCACCCGACCGTCGATGCTGGCCTCCGACGGGCTCGGACTAATAGCCTAAAAAGTATCCTTTCTTACTCCTCACTCATTACCATACTTACAATTTTCCTCCTATTTTCGTATTGATCGAGTATTTTCCGCTAATAGTTTATTCCGTAGCTACCTTATATAAAGGGCCCTTGTATTCGATAGCTACTCAGAGAAATTCGAGCACTTACAACAGTCTTTCGAGTGATCTCTACCTCAAAACTTCTAGTGTGACTTAACCGTACTCACGCTTTCGTCACAGGCAACTTCAAACTTCCCACGGACTGATTTTGTTTGCCAACTTTAACCAGGATTTCTCGTATGTGGTCGCTGCACAGAGAGGGCGGTGCTGACGGTGCTGCAGCTGCATCTCTGTGGGGACACGGACGGGATACAGCATCACAAACTGCGACCCGTTTGGGCGCGTATACACCATGAGTGCGTCTGTGCTGACTGCGAGTGCGCTGCTGACACTCTGCAGACGACGGTGCGCGTGGTATCGTCGAAATGCTCTTCTGCACGTTGCTCCTTGCGCTCGTGGGTGCCGCTGACCAGCCAGAGTCGAGCCCACGCAAGCTCCAGATTGTCAACACCAAGGTCTGTCTTCACCGTTGTCCAAGTTGCCTGCGCTGACGGCCACAGCGCCAATCGATGATCTGCGAGTTGCTGTTCCCGCCGTCCATTCTCGCCGTGAAGATGAACCGCAAGACTCTCGTCATTGTCCTCGCATCTACGACATCTCCAACATGCGTCTGCTCCATGTCATCGAAACAACCAACAACCCCGACGGTCCGTGTCCCGCTTCCCTCTCCGCCCGCGCTGACCTTTCCCAGCAATCCGCGCCCTCTCTCCCTCTGCCGACAACTCGTACCTCGCCTACCCCGCCCCACTTCCCTCCCCGTCCTCGCTCCCCGCCCCCACCGGCCCGCCCCCTACCGGCGACGTCCTCTTCTCCACCCGCTCTCTCACCGTCGCAAACGTTGTGCGCGCACACAAGTCCCCCATCTCCCTGCTCTCTCTCAACTCCACCGGCACCCTCCTCGCCACCGCCTCCGACAAAGGCACCGTCATCCGCGTCTGGAGCGTCCTCGCAGCCACAAAGCTCTACCAGTTCCGCCGCGGCACACGTGAAGCACGTATATACTCTCTGAATTTTAACTCAATGTCTACACTTCTCGCTGTCAGCTTTGCACATGATACCATACATATTTTCAAGCTCGGCCTGCAGTGCCCAACTGGTCACCATGCAAATGATGACGGCAGGAATGAAGTTCATCAAGGGTTGCGCGGTATGTAGTATCCGCCCATCATGCATCAAGTCTTACTCGTTGCCTACTCTCTAAACAGATGTTTCATTCTGACAACCCTCTTCCGATCGTGTTCGAGATCACTTCGGAGGTAGCGACGACATGAACCACATGTATACTGGGGAGTAAGTGCTCATGGATGCATCATTCGTGAAAATGAAAACCAATAGTTGCCTTATCCAGGTTGGTCTGGCTTGTGCCTATCATGACGACAAACGTTTCCGAGGCACTCACCCATTTCGATCTCCTTATCACGCCGAACGCCAGTCCCAATCATGAGGACCATGCTAAAGGAACAAGAGACAGCTATTGCTACCTCATTCCTGTTAGGCAGACTCTTCGGATGTCTTCATGACTGAGATTACCTTGGCTCGCTTTATTCCGATGCCCACGTTTTGTTGCCTGTAATGTTGTGGCCGATATGCAAAGGATTCACTACTGATAATAAACATGGGAAGGGGAAGCGGATATATGCACTTGGGGTATAAGATGCAGAGGGCTTTCACAGTCTGAAAGTGTTTGTGAGGTTGTATCAATTGGATTACGTCGATCTTCCTTTTTTTGTAGTCGAATGTTCGTGCGCCATG